>SEYY01018634.1:30000-35000 GCA_009176605.1 Armadillidium nasatum | reverse complement strand
TCCCACTGGAGGCCGCCAACTCCCAGGTGACGAAGGGAGAGAAGAGGATGGTGTGCTATGTTTTAAAGTCACTTCTCTTGACCTCTTCCAGGCTACGTTTGTATATGACCTCTTTGAGAAAGTTGTAAAGAAGAGAATGTTTAAATTATAGTGAGTGCTATTTGTGGAAAAGAGAGTGCCTATAGTGAACAAACCTGTGGATATTATTGTGTGTATAGGATGTGTCGATGTGGTTAAAAGGTTCAAACAGTTGTGCATTGTAAAGAGACGAGATGTTTTAGCTTACTTTAGCAACTCGTATTCCCAACGTTGGTGTTATTAGTTTCATTGTTTCGAACAGCAAGTTCGTTCCCCTCCCCCCCTTTAATATATATATATATATATATATATATATATATATATATATATAATATATATATATATATATATATATATATATATATATATATATATAATATATATATATATATATATTATATATATATGTATGTGTATGTGTGTGTGTGTACAGTAAAGTACTATAAATATTCTTATTTCCTTATGTCGAATATATAAAGGGTAAATAGCTGTTCGCGAACATTTAGAATTTTTGTTCCATTTTATTTTAATTTGTGTTTGTGTTTAGAGAGAGAGAGAGAGAGAGAGAGAGAGAGAGAGAGAGAGAGAGAGAGAGAGAGAGAGAGAGAGAGAGAGAGAGAGAGAGAGAGAGAATGTTTATTTCAAAAGACAATTTAAAATAACTTTTTCCTTAAATATATATATATATATATATATATATATATATATATATATATATATATATATATATATATATATATATATATATATATATATATATAATATATATATATATATATATATAAACGTTAGAAATCTTCCGACCAGAGAAAAATTATTAAATAAAATATTGAAAATAAAAGTTTTCCTGACTTTAGCAGTAGGATACACTTTCCATGCAAGGGCGAACAACAGCAATACAGAAAATACATCAGGAGTGTTGTGAAGGATCTCGGAAGGAATCTATGAACACTTAACTTTTTCTATGTTTTAGGTGAAGTTTGATGAGTCTTTGAAGATAAATGAATGGAAAATGAAATAGATAAATGAACGTAAAAAAGAAATAGATAAATGAATGGAAAAAGAAATAGATAAATGAACGTAAAAAGAAATAGATAAATGAATGGAAAAAGAAATGGTTTCTCTCATCCAGAAATAGATAAATGAACGTAAAAAGAAATAGATAAATGAATGGAAAAAGAAATGGTTTCTCTCATCCAGAAATAGATAAATGAACGTAAAAAAGAAATAGATAAATGAATGGAAAAAGAAATGGTTTCTCTCATCCAGAAATAGATAAATGAACGTAAAAAGAAATAGATAAATGAATGGAAAAAGAAATAGATAAATGAACGTAAAAAGAAATAGATAAATGAATGAAAAAGAAATGGATTCTCTCAGAAATAGATAAATGAACGTAAAAAAGAAATAGATAAATGAATGGAAAAAGAAATAGATAAATGAACGTAAAAAGAAATAGATAAATGAATGGAAAAAGAAATGGTTTCTCACATCCAGAAATAGATAAATGAACGGAAAAAAGAAATAGATAAACGAAAGAGTTGAGTGTTTGAAGACACGATAAATAATAAAAACGGTGATTTCTCTCATCCAATTAGATGTCCAAGTCACTTTTAAAAAGATCATTCTCTTAGCATCAGAGATTTAATGATAGGTTGGTTTGCTTTTTTTAGATTGAAAAAGTAATTTAAAACTAAGTAATAGGCATAGAAGTAGAAGGTGAAGATGTAACAGGTAATTTCTTCAATGAACAAACTGATAGAAAGTTGGCTACTATGGCAGAGTGACTAACTTATATGTTTGAATACACTGTTTAGATCCCTAGTTCGGATCTTGGAAATTTCCTACCTTCCCATCCTCCCCTCCTCATCCTAATACAGTGAGGTGCAAATGCAAAGCTAAAAAGAACACGGACAACGTAAAACCTATAAATATCTCTATTAAGATTCCACAGAATAGAAAAATTTGTGATAGCCATCTGTAGATGGCTATCCCAACATTCCGATCACTCCGAACATTCCGATTACTCAAATACAGATATTATATATAATATCTGTAATTGAGTCTTCGGAATGTTAATCAGAAACAGTATTCAGATAGAAGGATAGATACTAAAGGAAAGTTTTGAAATCAAAGGCTTATGGAAGATTCTATAAAACATTTCGATATGACTAAACGAAGCACAAATATTTTCCCAAAATGCCGAAGGTTAGATAGCCAAGAGTCAGAGAGTAGAAAATATCACCAGTAAAACCTTTCACACAAGCAATTTCAGATAATATTACAAGAGTTAAAGTGTTTCCATATCTCCTGGTTTAGAATAAATACGAAAATTTTGGGAAGAATTTTTATGGACTACGTGTATAAATAGACATTTATGAGATGAGAGGGGGAACTTTTTTATTTCAGCACTGAGTTAATATGCAAGACCTTCCAGCAGGAGGAAAAGAGAGGCAGAAACAAAGCGGTTTACCAAGATATGGTGCAATCTTGGCAACATATAGGTTTTGCAAACTACATAAGAATGGCATGAAGATCATACAACCCTCTTTTAGTAATCTCAGAAATCACATTTTTAGATCTTAAGAGAGAATTTTGCAACGTGAAGTTTAGATGAGTTGGAGAGATGCCAAAAATAAGAATTAATAAACGAATCGTGCAAAAGAGAATAAGAAGCTTAACTTTGAGTCAGTTGTTTCAGCTCTAGTTGATGGTAATGTAGTTGTCACACCATCAGATAAATAAAAAGAGTAGAAGCAAAGAAAAGTAAAACATTTTTGAAATTGACTAGTTCATTGCTTCTGTAACCCAGGAGCACCCCAGCAGGATGCCATGAAGCCCCAGTAAGGGTTCCAAGCACCCTCTTATGGATTCTAATAGGGTCCGAGTTGCTGCAGTGATTCGAAGCAGAAGAGCTTGAAAACAGCTCTACTGTGCCTTCTCATTTGGGGAGGTGCCGTAGCTCGGGCTGTCAGTAGTCGAGAAGTTAAATCAGAAATATATATATATATATATATATATATATATATATATATATATATATATATATATATATATATATATATATATATATATATATATATATATATATATATAATGTTTTGTTTGGAAAAGGGATTTTCTGGAGAATAGTGTTTGCAGGATCACAAGCTTGAGAATTTAGAAAACCTCAAATCAATAACACGAATTTGAAATCGTCGTTGCGTATTTCCTCTTTTGAATGAATGTTTAAAATGGAGATTTTAAGGGAAAGCGGAAATGGATTTGTTGTCCGAGATGTCAAACGCCTGAATTTTGAATGAGAACAAGATGTGATGTTTATATATATATAGAGAGAGATGATGTTTGAAAAAAGAAAAATTAGTTTAAAAAAGCGAATGATAGTGAGATTTATAAGGAAAGATCATCTCACACATAGAACAAGCACTTTGGTGATTCTTCGATGCCCAACCCTATTTCAGTACCATAAAATACAAACTCTAAAGTAATAATTACGAGTACATAAGGAACATTATTTATTTGCTGCTCCAAGTGTATCTTGAAGGCTATAAGACACATCGTCTTTAAAAATATAGTAAGGGAGGGAGGGTACAAACTTGAAAAAGGATAGGACTTGTAGTATGGGAAGAGAAAGAAGAAGATATGCTTACTGAACTTGACTATACTTCTTTTAAGTAAGTTACAAGCTAACCTAACCTAACCTAAGCTTTAAATGTTCTCCGGAAATACGATCGAGAAAAAAAAAAAAAAAAAAGGTTTGAATAGAAGTCAATGGGTACTGCAATTCAACAAATGAAAGAAAAAATTCATTATTGTTTAATGTCTTTCTTCGATCGGTTGAAGTCATATATATATATATATATATATATATATATATATATATATATATATATATATATATATATATATATATATATATATATATATATATATATTATATATATATATATATATATATATATATATATATATATATATATATATATATATATTATATAAGTACTTATATAATAGTTTAAAGATTTTTATATAACTGAAAGAAATTTATTTTTTTATAGTTTCTTTATTTTGTAATTAGGTTTATTTCGTGCCTGTCTATTTGTCTCTTCAGCTCGTCTCTTCCTCCTTTCCGATCGATAAGGGAGTGGAATTTATGCCAACTCTTTGGCGCCTCGGTATTGTTTTAATTAATCATTCAATTTTATTTTTCTTGTTTTCCTTTTGAATAATTTTTTTTTTTTTTTTTTTTTTTTTTTTTTTTTTTTTTTTTTTTTTTTTTTTTTTTTTTACAAAAAAGAAAATCTCAGGAAAGGTAAAGTCATGAATGGAGAAATAATCAATCACTTTATTGTAAATAAGTTAACAGTTTTTAACGAAAAAGTTCATATATATATATATATATATATATATATATATATATATATATATATATATATATATATATATATATATATATATATATATATATATATATATATATATATATATATTATTATATATTATATATAATATTATTATATTATTATTATTATTATTATTATTATTATTTATTATTATTATTATTATATTATTATTATTATTATTATTATTATTATTATTATTATTATTATTATTACTATTAAAATACCCCTTGTAATTACAGATGAGTTTTAAAATTATACTTCAATATTAAAATTAAGAATTACTTGGAGAAATGTTTTTGTTTTGATGTCTGAATGTAAATGGTTTTATAATAAGAAAAAAGTAGATAAAAATTATAAATATTTTTTTTTTTTTTTTTTTTTTTTTTTTTTTTTTTTTTTGTGCGATATTAAACCTTAATATATAAATATTTTGAGAATGACTAATTGAATGCCAGTAATTTTGCATAATTTTTCTTATATTCAGTAATGGTTGAAATTTTTTTTTTGGATTTTTTAAAT
>SEYY01018634.1:20000-25000 GCA_009176605.1 Armadillidium nasatum | reverse complement strand
TATATATATATATATATATATATATATATATATATATATATATATATATATATATATATATATATATATATATATATGCCTGACGGTTTGAGCCAGATACATAAATTCAGGTTCCATAAATTCGAATTAGGTTTGTTAGTTCATCGCTTACCGTACACAATCATGTTTTTTTTTTTTTAATTTAGTTATTTGCAAATATTTTACACTTTTCCTACCTGAAATTCGACAAGGATTCGAAAAATATAATAGTATTTCAGTATTTTTTTAAAAATGTAGCTGGCTCAAACCGAAGTCTGACCATATATATATATATATATATATATATATATATATATATATATATATATATATATATATATATATATATATATATATATATATATATATATATATATTATATATATATATATATATATATATATATTTATTATAGATGAATTCTGTTAAATATTTACAAGACATAAAATTTTCTCAGCTGACAATCAATGAGAAAATAAATCTTAAAGAAAAAGGGAGGCCTACTCCAATTTTATCTATTGAACAGAGTAGTTCTAAGCAAAATAATAATAATAATAAAAAAAAAAAACATTCACACGTCATTTTCATAGTAGTGTGTATGAAAAATGTAATTGGATTTGCGGCTGTGATGAGAAAAATGCATTGTTCTGTTTCCCGTGCATATTGTTTGGCGGTGATCCAGTATGGACTAGATATGGTGTTATTGACTTGAAGCATTTACAAGACAAAATTAGGAAACATCAGAATTCAATCAAACATAAAAATAATATGATTGATTTACATATGATGGGCAAAGTGAATATTGCCACTCAATTGGATAATGCATATAAACTCTCAATTGCACAGCAAAATGAAGAAATTAGAAAAAATAGGGATGCTTTATCAAAAATTATCAACTGTATAAAATTTTGTGGAAAATATGAACTCCCCTTAGAGGTCATGATGAAACTCAGGCTTCTGAAAATTCAGGAGTATTTAGAGGTTTAGTTGATTTTACTTGTGAACTGGACTCCAGTTTTAAGGCTCACTTGAATAGCTCAATTATTTTTAAAGGAACTTCTAAATCTATACAAAACGAGCTTTTAGAATCTATGCTAGTAATATGCAAAAATAAGATCAAAGAAGAAGTAAAGCAAGCTGAGTATTTGGCAGTTATGTGTGATGAGACAACTGATATTCACGATAGAACTCAAATGGTAATTGTTTTAAGATATGTACACCAAGGGAAACCTGTGGAGAGATTTTGGGGATTTTTTAATCCTGTCAATCAAACAGCAGAGGCATTATCAAGTATACTACTTCGAGAACTTCAAATTCTGATTGGAGAAAGTCCTCACAAGCTTATTGCTCAAACCTATGATGGTGCAGCCGCTCTCAGTGGAGTAAACAAAGGCGTGCAAAGCAGAATAAAGGAAGCATATAGTAATGCTCACTTTGTTCACTGTTATGCTCATCAATTAAACTTATTATTGGAACAAGCGACGTCACAAAATACTAATGTTCGAGTATTTTTCAACAGCTTGTCTGGAATACCAAATTTTTTCTCAAGGTCCCCTCAAAGAATGAGTGCTTTGGAAAATGTTGCTGGTCGCAGAGTTCCGAGACCATCTTCTACACGTTGGAATTTCAAGAGTAGAACTGTTAACGCTGTTAAGGAGATGAAAGACCAAATAATTGAATGTTGCAGAATATTAGAAGCATCTAATTCAAGAGAAACTGGATCTGCAGCAGCAGGCATTAAGAGACTTCTGAATGATTTCGAATTCGAATTTTGGTTGAACTTTTTCTCAAAAGTAATGCCTCATGTTGACATTATGTTTTCTCAGCTTCAATCTAGATTAATTGATTGCAGTCAAAGCTAATAACTATTTACAAACTTTTAAATCTGAAATTCAAAAAATAAGGGATGAAAATATTAATATTTCGTTTCCTTTTGAACCAAAAAGAAGAAAATTTAACACAGATAGATCAATTGCTGCAAAAGAGGTTTGTGACGTTATTTTGATTCAATGTAGAGAGAGAGGTTTAGCTTCACTAAACATCTGGAAGCTAGTAAACTTCTTCTAATAGACAATTCCATGAATATATGAAACATTTTCCGAGCGATGCACTCGATCAAGCTGTTGCTGCTTACCCGATGTTGGAAAAAGAAAACCTGAGAACAGAACTCTCCGTGTTTTATTCAAGAACAGATATGCACCACTCAAGAACCCTTATTGCAATGTTAGACATGGTAAGCGATGAAAATTTAGGATCAACATTTTCAAATATCACCAGACTACTACAAATTTTAATTACAACTCCGATGACGACGTCTGAAGCAGAAAGATGTTTCTCGACTTTGAAGAGAATAAAAAATTTTTTACGTAGTACCATGTGCAACGAGAGATTGAATGCATTAACGATGCTTTCAATAGAGAGTGAAATGGTCTGTAAAATACCAGATTTCAATGAAAAAGTAATTGAAAACTTTTCGACATCTAAAACTCGAAGAACTAATCTTATTTTTAAATAATAATATCAGCAAGCTTTCCAAGAACTAATCTTATTTTTAAATAATAATAATAATAATAATAATAATAATAATAATAATAATAATAATAATAATAATAATAATAATAATAATAATAGGCATAAATAAAATGAAAGCTACATAATAATAATACGAATGTCAAAAAATTTGCATTGATATATAGATGCTTCCAATATATCGATATTTCCAGAATAAGTAAGGTACGTTTTGATAAATTATTATATAATATATATATATATATATATATATATATATATATATATATATATATATATATATATATATATATATATATATATATATATATATATATATATATATATATATATATATATATATATATTATATATATTATATTAAATATATTAAAAATTAATAATAATAAATAATTAAAATTTTTACACACACACACAACACACACACACACACACACACACACTATATATATATATATATATATTATATATATATATATATATATTATATATATATATATATATATATATATATATATATATAATATAACTTTTAGCCCCTCCTTGTCAAGTTTACACGAGCCGGCCACTATATATATATATATATATATATATATATATATATATATATATATATATATATATATATATATATATATATATATATATATATATATATATATATATATATATATATATATATATATATATATATATATATATATATATATATATATATATATATATATATATATATATATATATATATATATATATATATATATATATATATATATATATATATATATATATATATATATATATAAGTGGGCTTGAAAAAAAAAAAATTTTAATTGTTCATTTCTCCCTCATTTTTATTTTCATGAAATTTATTTTGTAGATACAAATGTGGGAAGTCACCGGAACAAATTCTGGAGGAGGGTTCTCTCCCCCACTCTCCTACTCTTTCCCCTCCTCCACATTCTTCTAGTTAAAAATATGTATATTTAAATTAAAGGAGCAATTATTATAATTATTTTTATTTTCCATTGAAAATAAAAATAATGATTGTTTTATTTTTTGTTTTTATTTCATTAATTTTCTATAGTTTTCTATTTATTAACGTATCTTAGAAAGATACTTAAAACTATTGCATATTTTTATTAATTTATTCTCGCAGGTAATTTGTTAAAAGGGTTTTTCATTTCATTCGTGACTCGTCCTTCGGTCTGTATGAAAAGCAACATTCATAGAACAGGACTGATAATTATAATTTAGCTTTACTTGAAAGGAGACTAAAAACTATCGCTTGTTGGATCCTTTCTGTGATTCAATGAAGCAGTAGTAATTTCGCTACCATAGGGATAGGCAATTATTAGTTGTTAAATTGTTTGTGTACTTGAGTAGATTACCATAGATTTAGCTTTGTTGCTGACCAACTCATTGTCAGTATAGAGGAACAGTTTGGTTAGGTTAATCTACTATCACAGGTTTAAAGTAAGAGTGACAATTTTGTTTTGTTTGTATGTATTTACTACCATAGGTTTAGTCTAGTTGCTGATAAGCAATTATCAGAGATGAAAGAGTTTGGTTGCTTGAGTACTTTTTCATTGGTTTAGGCTAGTACTGACAAGGTATTGTCAGTTGTATAATAGCTTCGTTAGGTTAGTCTAGTACCAAAAGATAAGTTAGGCACTGACAAGGAATTTCAGTTGTAAAATAGTTTGGTTGCGTGAGTACACTACTCTACCAGAAGGTCAGTATAACCGGTAGTACACACATATGATCTGTGAATCCTAACAGATGAAGAGTTTGTATCTGAGCACAAAATGATTCACTGAGCAACCATTTGCACTTTTTTTTTTTATCTGAACACATTTTAGTACATTTGAGCTCACTTGTAATAAGGTACGGTACTTGAATAGGACTTTGCCCGTGACTGGTGGTGATGTGTAAAGAACAATACGTAATCCATGCTTGAAATGAACCATTTTTTTTCACTTGTGAGTTCATGTTTTTTTCGATTAATGATTTAATTGAGTAGTTCATCTCGACTTAGTCACCGATGGACCAAACTGTTGCCGAACTGAATAATTTGGCTTTCAACGTCTAACTCAAAGGCTTAGCTCCTTTCCTAAGTCTAGTTCGGTCAGGTGCGTTATTTTTTCCTTAAGTAAAACCCTCAGGACTCCAATTTTTCCCCTTTTTCCTCTTTGGAAATTTTTCCAGATTTTCGAACATAAAATTTTCTGGTATAATTTTATAGATTTTATAACATATACAATAAGACATTCATTTAAAGCAGAAAATGGAAATGGACTTCTGTTGGGATCCTCATCTCTGTGAAAATCAAATAAACAGATTAAATGACCTTAATGTTGACTTGTCTTAACCAATATACGAAAAATTGCATTTCATTATAACGAAACATATGCTCGGCGGTGGTGAAAAAGCCCCCAGTGGACTCCGCGGTG
>SEYY01018634.1:0-15000 GCA_009176605.1 Armadillidium nasatum | reverse complement strand
ATTCCTTGCGCGAATCCTAAAATACGTATACAAACCTCTCCTCCTTAAATAGGTCAAGACCGGTGATATATTTACACTGTAAACTTGTTAATAAGGTCAAAACTTGTAATCTAGGTTTCACCCTTGAAGACTACTGTGCCCTTGAATTGTACTGGTCTAGCAAACCTATTTCATGAATGCGGCGCAATTCTCTCCTCTTTGCTCACTCTCGACACACAAGGCCAAGTTCAAAAGGTACCTTTGTAACGGTATTACTAGTGAGGGTAGTCATAACGTTCTCTAATTAATAGGTATATAACAGTTGATTCCTTTAAACCAAACATGACAAATATCCAGTATATCCTTTATACATAAATTATATAAGGTTCATTTTAATGTTTGCTTTTTTTGTTTGATTTATTCACATACATTTAAAGTAAAATGTCTTAAATCCAGTTTTAATTAAAATGCATTTTGGTTTCTTATCATTTAATTTGGGTCCTGTCAATCTTATGCAAAATTTGACTCTGGAATTGAGCTCCATTCAACCTTGAAATAGATTCAGACCGTTATATTTACTTTTTAGTGATTTGCCCCATCCCCCCCCAAAAAAAGAGAAAATTAGTTTGAAGCCTTTTCTTATGGTTAAATAAAATTAATAATACTCTATAGAATAAATTACGTGCAAGAAACTGTAAAAAAAAAAAAAAAAAAAACTGCCTTAATGAATGAGCGCAACACGAAATAACACAATTAAAATTATTTTTTTATTATAACTGAAAATTAGTGACTTAAACTTGTATTTAGTTTTCTTTAGAAGCACGTCAGGCTATTACAAAGGCCTTCCTATTACACAAATTAAGTTTAAATGTTTACGAGATAGCTTTCATTAATTTTAATTATAAAAAGAAATAAAAATAAATGTGTGTCGCAATGCAGAACAAATACTTTGATGAAAAATAAACAAAACTTAAGACTGTGTCACGATATTTAAATATTTAATAAGAGTTTCTCTTAAAATACTTCTTCACCGCCTCCTGATTCTCCTTTCACTTGGGTAAGCTTAGCAAATGAGTCTTCTTTTTACGAGGGTTTCCACTAGCCGTGGCATGAAGGTAAAGTAATTGACAGGCTGATCTTAGGAAGAAACCCTTTCTTATAAAGTTCCCCTACTATAATGGTGCAGAGTTTCAGAAATAGAAAGAATGCTTTTTCCTTATCTGAAATCTATTTTTATCATCAACCATCATATATTAATTAAGCAATTCATATCTAAAGAATCAATCTTTTTCTTTCATTATATTTCTGGAATTAATCTCTATTTGTTTCGTTATAATTCAGGAATTAATCTCTTTTTGTTCCGTTATATTTCAGGAACAATCTCCATTTGTTTCGTTATACTTTAGGAATTAATCTCTTTTTTGTTCCTTTATATTTCTGGAATTAATCTCTATTTCTTTCATTATACTTCAGGAATTAATCTCTTTTTGTTCAGTTATATTTCTGGAATTAATGTCTATTTGTTTCGTTATACTTTAGGAATTAATCTCTTTTTGTTCCGTTATATTTCAGGAACAATCTCCTTGTTCCATTATATTTCAGGAAACTTTCTTTTTTTTTTTAATTCTATATTATATATATATATATATATATATATATATATATATATATATATATATATATATATATATATATATATATATATATATATATATATATATCCTATATATATATATATATATATATATATATATATATATATATATATATATATATATATATATATATATATATATATATATATATATATATATATATATATATATATATATATATATATATATATATATATATATATATTGAATTGTCATAGGAGGAGGACAGGCAATTTATTAGTATATTCTCTCTATGAAACAAAGTCAGCGAATTTTGTTTTATCGTTACAAGGAGAATTATTTTTTTTTTTTATTAAAAAAATAATAATAATAATAAATAAATAAATAAAAAATTGTGACCGTCTAAAATGTATGGACATCAAAAAAGACGGAAAAATAAATTTGATTTTTATGCAGTATAAATCAATTTATTTTTTATATATATATATATATATTATATATATATATATATATATATATATATATATATATATATATATATATATATATATATATATATATATATATATATATATATATATATATATATATATATATATATATATATATTCTAAATGGGCCAAGGCCAGATATTTTTTTAATATCCACCAAAGTTAGGATATTACTGGAATCAAATACAGGTCAAAGGCCGACATTTCACTATTCTTCGACTATTTAACTTTTTTGTTTTTACAACCAACTTGGGGAAAACAAAAAAGGAATATATATTCCAGACTTTACCAGTAGGATACTCATAAATCTAAGAACAGCTGTTAGGTCTATGGTGAGAGAGGAAAGGGGCGAACAACACCAATTTAAAGAGGAAGCAACCGGGATAGTATTGAAGAAATTCTGAAGGTGCCTCGGAACACCCAACCTCTTAGAAGCTTGTTTAAAAAGAGAAGAAATGTGATCCTTCCAAGAAAAATCGATAGAAAAGAAACAATACGAAAAAATTATATGCACAAGAAGGTTCGAGTTTTGTTTTTTCGTAGGTGTTACAGATGCGTGGAAGGTGTCGAGTAAAAAGATGAACGAACTGAGTTTTTGAGGTATTAAAAACCTTGTTTTCTCTTCCCCAAAAAAAATTAGAGAAAGATCAGATGTTAGTGTCTCCAATGTCTCCCCCTAGGATCAAATATTGTTGTTGGGTGAGATATCTTCCAAAATGAAAAGGAATAAGGAAGGATGAAGTCGTCGGCATAGGAGTGGATAGGTGATGAAGTAAAAGAGAGAAGTTCAATAATGAAATGAAATTAGGAGTTAAAATTGGATTGATAATATTTCAGGTTCTGTATTTTATATGTTTTTAAGGAACACCACTATTAATAGATTTTAAAAGATGAATGATGGCCGCTTGCAACAGCAGTAAGCAATAGAACGATAGGAAAGGAGATCAGAGAGAAGTTCAAAAAGAGAAGGATAAATACTGAAATAAATCTTCCAATGTTAAGCATAAATGAGTTGGATAAGGAGGAATGGCTCCGGAATTAGAGGCAAAAATTTGAGCAAAGAGTTCAGCTTTAGAAGAAGGCAAAACCGCAGTTGTGTTGTTGGAAGTTACTAGAGGAGAGAAAGATTGAGAGACGAAGCTAGAGTTGACATTTTTTTTTTCAAAATGTCAGAAAGGTTGCGAGGAAGAGGAACCAGAAATTTTCTATGGAGAAAGAGTTTTAGTGTTACGGAGGTTAGATTTTGTGCTATTACTGGAATGAAATAAAAGTTGCATGAGTTTCTGGAGTTTGAGAAATACGATAATTCCTGAAGGCTTTATCCCTGCGACGAATAGCACTATAATTAACAGAGTTAAACAAGGGATTGTTAGGTTTAGTTGAAGGGAAAGAATTTAGAATATATATCTCCATGGCCAAAGAAAATTCAAAGGAACGCCTCCCACCCAAGAGAAAATTATTCCAAGTAAAATCAAAGAACTACCGTAAGTCTTAACAGTTTGTGGCACCTAAGTGCCAAAAACTTTTCCTGGCAATATGCGGAAGTACTTCTTAAGGTAGATTTGAAGTATTTCTTAAGGTAGAGGTCAGTTCCCTTGAGCAGCTGCCGTTGTAAGAGATAGGGCATCAACGTCACATCGCAGAGACAGAGGGTCAAGTGGTTTGATAGGAGGGGACAGTTTATTAATCTTTTAGTCTTAAAACTCAACCCTATCCAAAAGAAAGGTAGAACCAGAGTCCCTCAAATGTGAAAACAGCACTAAATACAAAGGTGAATAAAACCTTTATATAATTGCAGCAACTGTTCGGAAGAAAAAAATTCCCTCAATCTGAACAGTATTTCCAGCTTCTTTGAAGCCCCCCTAGCAACCATTGTGATATGAGGTTTCCAAGAAAGTTTATTGCTTATGTTCAAACCAAGAATGTTAATGTTGTTTACAGGTAAGATGGGAAAGCTATCGAATGAGATAGGAAAGTTGGGAGGTGTTTTCGAGAGGGAGATGTGAAGAAGTTGAGTTTTTAAAGAGTTGAATTTCACAAGGTTGAGGCGAACCCTCAGGGAAATCCCGTACAAATCGGCAAAAATGGATTCAGAAAGTTGAAGACGTTAAGCAATTCTAGAAGCAAAGGAGAGGGCAAATTTGAAATGAGTAGAAGAATGGAGAGTTGAACCATCGGCATTAGAATGAACAGAGTTAGAAGTGGAGCAGAGAAGATCGTTTATGAAAAGCAAGAATAAAGTTTGAGATAGAACAGAACCCTGAGAAACACCACAATTGACAGAAAAGGAGGAAGAGGTCGCTCCTTCAACAAGTCTCGATATGGAACGATCCGAGAGAAAACTAGATATAAGTAATCAAAGAGAAGGAGGGAACCCAAAGGAAGAGAGCTTGGAGAATAGTAACGCATACCACACACACACACACACACACACACATATATATATATATATATATATATATATATATATATATATATATATATATATATATATATATATATATATATATATATATATATATATATATATATAATTATATATATATAATATTATTTTCCAAAAATATTAAAATGAAATTCTTTTACATAAATTAGAATGAAGAGAGCCTCTCCTTCAGTGTGGTTCGACAACGTTCTCTTCACTTAAATATTTTTATCCAATTTTTAATATGAGCATTTTTTTAAAAAAGTTTTTTTTTAATTATTAAAAAAAAAATTTTATTTTATTTTCATTTTTTTAAAAATATTATTTATTTATTTATTTATTTATTTATTTTTTGCTAGAATTCGTGTTAAAAATATATGTATATGCTGCAAGTTAAATAAAGACATAACAAGAAGACGAAAGGTTTCCTCTCAGGACATCAAACCAGTGAAATTGATCATTGATTTTACCTCCCTAAAATCAGTATGGGAAATTTCCCCCCATCCCCCCCCCCGCTTTCTCAGAATTAAGGGTATGCAATTATTAATGCAATCTCTTTCCTTCTCCAGGAGTTAGAACAGATAATCATCGTCATAAATTTTATAATGAATATATTATGCGAGTGTTTGCTTGGTTGCTTCTATTTATTTAATTATATATTTAAGACTGAAGACATAATTATTTATACATATATATATATATATATATATATATATATATATATATATATATATATATATATATATATATATATATATATATATATATATATATATATATATATATATATATATTGTAGGGTATTTAGGAGGAAGTCTGAAACATTAATGGAAAAGGTGGTAAGGAGGAGGTTACTGAAAGGGATCAAGTCTATCTATGTGAATTGTAGATCAAAGGTGAGGGTGAAGAGGGAACTCACTGATTGGTTTAATGTAGGAGTTGGACTAAGACAGGAGCGCGTAATGTCGCCTTTGTTATTTAATCTGTTGATGGATGCTGTAGTTAAGGGAATGGAGAAGATCAGGAGGGGTATAAGGTTGAGAAGTGTGGGGGTGAATGGGTGGTAAATGTTTTACTTTTTTTTGCAGATGATGCGGTGTTGATGGCTGAGTTTGGGAAAAGTTGAGAATGTTTGTTAGAGAGTTTGTGGGGAATTGTGCGAACATGGGAATGAAAGTAAATCCAGCAAAATGTAAAGTTATGAGGATTGGGGTGGAGATGAGGAAGTGAGGGGGAAGAATGTGCGGAGTGTTGAAATGATGGGAGAGAAATTTGAGGACGTAGAAGAGTTTAAATATCTAGGAATGTTGGTGGAAGGTAAAGGGGGACAGGAAATGAAATAAAGAATAGAGTGGTAGAGGGAATGAAAGTGATGGGGGGCCTAAGGGAAGTATGGAAGAAAAGGAAAATTTCCAAGCATATAAAGATAAAAATGTTTGAGTGTATGTGTCTGCCGTCTATGATGAATGGGTGTGAAACTTGGATGATAAATAACTAGGCGAGGAAAAGTTTGAATGTGTTTGAGATGAAGGGATTGAGAACGATATGTGGTGTGAGAAGGGTAGGTTATGATTAAAAACGAAAGAATAAAGGATATGTGCTCATGTAGGAGGGATGAGGTGAATAGAGCGGAGCAAGGTGTACTAAGATGGTTTGGACATGTGTATAAAATGAAGACAAGTTGGTTTGTAGGGTACATAGATCCGAGGATGGAGAGGGAAAGGGGGAGTGGAAGGCAAAGTGGAGATGGATGGATGGGGTAAGAGAAATTTTGTGAGGAAGGAATTTGAGTTGGGAAGAGGGTTACAGACTTGCCGAGGACAGAGTTAGATGAATGGAGGTGGTGAGGGGAATGAGAGTTAGGTATAAGTGTGTTTGTGAAGGAATTGTGGCGGGTGCCACCCCACGAGAGTGGGAAAGGTGAAAAATAATATATATATATATATATATATATATATATATATATATATATATATATATATATATATATATATATATATATATATATATATATATATATATATATTAGTGCACTCGCGACCCAATATTTTCGTTCCGCATCGACTGGTTTGAAAGACCTAAAATTTGTTACAAGGTAAATGTTATGTCATATTTATGAACTGAAAAGCTTTCCAAAATATCTATTTATATTTCTATATATATATATATATATATATATATATATATATATATATATATATATATATATATATATATATATATATATATATATATATATATATATATATATATATATATATATATATATATATATATATATATATTTTTTTTTTTTTTTTTTTTTTTTTTTTTTTTTTTTTTTTTTTTAATTATTACTATTTTTATTATTATTATTATATTATTATTATTATTATTATTATTATTATTATTATTATTATTATTATTATTATTATTATTATTATTATTATTATTATTATTATTATTATTATTATTATTAAAGTTTTAAGTTATTACATTTCACACCCGACCTAACCTGACTTAGTTCTAATGCTGCACAGGACCACAAGGACTCAAAATATTAAAAATACCGAAAGTGAAAAACAAAGTATGTTTTTTGTTGCTTAATTGTTTATAAATGAGTCTTAATTATCAGGTTAATACCTTAACCCAGAAGAATTACTCTTCATCAACTAATGAGAGTAGATTTCGACCCTGGTTCGAAAGGCATTTACCATTGAGAAAACGTTGAAATATGATTCATTATATCTTTGTTATCGGACTTTCAGTGGGTTGAAGGAATTATGAGGAATCTTTGCTATGTTATTTTGAGAAGTATATATATATATATATATATATATATATATATATATATATATATATATATATATATATATATATATATATATATATATATATATATATATATATATATATATACAACTCAAAGCTTCATCTCTCCTTAATATTCTTGGTGTTTCTTTTTCTCGTAATCTTTCTTGGAAAGATCACATTATTTCTCTCTTTAAACAAGCTTCTAAGAGGTTGGGTGTTCTGAGGCCTTCAGAACTTCTTCACCCCACTCCAGTTGCTTGCTCTTTATAGGGTGTTGTTCGCCCCTGTATGGAGTACGCCTCACACATCTGGGGTGGTTCCACTCATACAGCTCTCCTTGAAAAGGTGGAGTCTAGGGCTTTTCGTCTTATCAACTCTCCTGCTCTCATTAATTCTCTCCTGTCTCTTTCAGCCCGTCAAATTTTTGTTTTACTCTCTCTATACTATCGCTATTACAATGGACATTGCTCTTCTGAACTCTCTTGTCGCATACCTACTCCATTGTGAAGGGCGAGTCAGAAACATCTTTTTACACAGTCGAACTCTCCGACCTCAGACTTAACCTCTATGCTAAATCTTACATGTACTCTACTGGTAATTTCTGGAACACACTCCCTTTATCTATTTTCTCATCTTTATATGTTTTACACACCTTCAAATTCTGTGTATCGGGTCATGTCGCCCTTTAATTTGAACAGGTTTCCAATTATCTCCCTAACTCTGGTGAGAATTTTAGTAGCTCTCTGTACCTTGGCACTCCAGAAGCGAAATAATATATATATATATATATATATATATATATATATATATATATATATATATATATATATATATATATATATATATATATATATATATATATATATATATATATATATATATATATATATATATATATATATAATACACACATACACATTCTCACACACTCACTCACTTACTTCACTCACACAGATATTCTCTGACATATATAAATAATATTTATTAAATATTCTTTCTTATCTAAAAAAAATAAAAAGTAAAAAAATAAAAAACATGAAAAATGCAAAAAATAAAATAAAATAAATTCAATTCTAAGACAATTTTTATTTCAGGTTTTTCAATTTTTAATTTCACTGAAAATTTAATCTTTAACTTTAAATCTTTTTTTATTTCTTCTTTTCAATTTTGAAATATTTAATTGTATATATATATATATATATATATATATATATATATATATATATATATATATATATATATATATATATATATATATTATATATATATATATATATATATATATAATTTTGATACCACTATGCTAAACCGTGGAATCTTTATTTATAATTTCATAACTGCTAATGATGTTATAATTCGAGGAATCGAACCCGGGTCCAAAAGATGGAAGTCCGTTGTGTTGACCACTACTCCACCGATGGTTCAAAATGAATAATCCAGAACTTCTACTGACATATCGCCTAGTGAAAAGTCCCTTCAATATTTCACCGACCACAACTTGGGCGTAGCGTCAACATGGACCAGGTTCTATCCTGAATATAAACCGCAGTGTAAATTTATAATTTTGATAACCATATGCTAAACCGTGGAATCTTTATTTATAATTTTATTAACTGCTAGTGATGTTATAGTTTCGAGAATCGAACCCGGGCCCAAAAGATGGAAGTCCGTTGTGTTGACCACTACTCCACCGATGGTTTCAACACAACGGACTTCCATCTTTTGGACCCGGGTTCGATTCCTCGAAATTATAACATCATTAGCAGTTATGAAAATTATAAATAAAGATTCCACGGTTTAGCATAGTGGTTATCAAAAATTATAAAATTTACACTGCGGTTTATATTCAGGATAGAACCTGGTCCATGTTGACGCTACGCCCAAGTTGTGGTCGGTGAAATATTGAAGGGACTTTTCACTAGGCGAATATGTCAGTAGAAGTTCTGGATTATATCCTTTTGAACCATCAGTGGAGTATGGTCAACACAACGGACTTCCATCTTTTGGACCCGGGTTCGATTCCTCGAAATTATAACATATTAGCAGTTATGAAAATATATATATATATATATATATATTATATATATATATATATATATATATATATATATTATATTTATTATATATATATATTATATATATTATATATATTATATATATTTATATATATATATATATATATATATATATATATATATATATATATATATATATATATATATATATATATATATATATATATATATATATATATTATTAATTTTTATTACTTACACAGTTGTTTTGTTTAAAGTTTTCCCTTGGAAATTACTCTTTTTCTATCAAAAGGTTTTCAGTTCTGTTCTCCTGCTGAAAAATTTCCTATTTTTTCTATTTTCATTATAATTATCGTACTAAAAATTCTCATATTATTCCCCTATTTTTCAACTTAAAATTTTTCTTTTCTCCTATGAAAATTATTCTATTTTCTTATTTTCCTACTTTAAATTTTCCTTTTCTCCAACTTATTATTCTCATATTCCCTTTATTTAACGTCATAATTTTGCAGACTTGTGCCAAAAATTCTCTTCAATTAAAATTCTCCAATTCTTATATTAATTCTCGTACTAAAAATTCTCCTATTCTTCTTCTAAAAATTCCCGTATTTTCTAATCTTTTCTCCCATTCTTCTTAAAATTGTTGAATTCTCCAATTTTTCTACCATTTTCTTTTATTATCTCCGCAGTGTTCGGACGATGAACCTTTTATTTACTTTTAACACTTTATTCTTTCCCTAAAATTTATCTATGAGCCTCGTTAACCGACTTCTACATCATAAATGATTTGTAGTAAAGGATAATAAATAATTGTAAATGATCATTTGAGGCTTTGGTAAAAGGCCAAAAAAAAATAATTCAAATAAATTTAGGTCACAAACCTTTAAATAAATGGGAAAATTAAATGGATCCTCCCTCATTGAAATATACATAAAAAGATTGATACTTTATATATATATATATATATATATATATATATATATATATATATACTATATATATATATATATATATATATATATATATATTATATATATTATATAATATTATATAATAATATTATATATATATATATATATATATATATATATATATATATATATATATATATATATATATATATATATATATATATATATATATTATATATAAAGGGTGGTTAAATTTTAAGGGCCGATGTTGATTTTGAATAAAAAACAAATTACTTAGGAATTTATTGTCATTTCTTTTTATTATGATAATATGGTATGGTTCAATTATGTATGGAACAAAATATCGGCCAAATGGCCGCCGCGACCTCGGCGGCACACCTCCATCCGATGGTCCAAATTTTCGATGACGCTGAGGCATAATTGGGGTTCTATGCCGTTAATGTGCCGAATTATCTCATCCTTTAGCTCTTGAATTGTTGCTGGCTTATCGACGTACACCTTTTCTTTCAAATAACCCCAAAGAAAGAAGTCCAACGGTGTCAAATCACATGATCTTGGCGGCCAATTGACATCGCCACCACGTGAGATACACGGCCATTGAATTTGTCGCGCAAAATAGCCATTGTTTCGTTATGTGGCAAGTGGCACCGTCCTGTTGAAACACATATCGTCCACATCCATACCTTCCAATTCGTGCCATAAAAAGTTCGTTATCATCTCACGATAGCGACACCATTCACAGTAACTGCCTGACCGGCCTCATTTTGGAAAAAAATACGGCCCGATGATGCCGCCAGCCCATAAACCACACCAAACAGTCACTCTTTGTGGGTGCATTGGTTTTTCGACAATCACTCTTGGATTAGCATTCGCCCAAATGCGGCAATTCTGCTTATTGACGAATCCACTGAGGTGAAAATGTCCTCATCACTGAAGATGATTTTCCTCGAAAATTGATCATCCACTGTTGCCATTTCTTGCCACCATTCTGACCATTGACGACGTTTTGTATGGTCAAGAGGCTTTAGTTCTTGAGTCAAATGCACCTTGTAGGCGTTTAAATGCAAGTCTTTATGCATAATGTTCATCACGACGAGCGTGAGAGGTGCAATTGTTGGGCACGACGACGAGTTGAAGTGGATGGCTCCTCAGCCACACTATCGCGAACAGCAGCAATATTTTCTGCAGTACGAGCATGCACTGGTCTTTTCAAATCTCCTACAGACCCGGTTTGCTCAAATTTTTTCACGATTTTTCCGATTGTACGCACATTTGGACGATTAAATTGACCAAAAAAATCACGAAGTGCACGATATGCATTTGATTTGAACGCCCAATTTTCATAATAAGCCTGAATAACTTTAACACGTTGTCCATTGTGTATCTTTCCATGGTTCAAATTGAGTAAGTCTGAAATTGAAAAAGTCAAATGAAATGCAGTAAAAACTTGACGTTTAGGTGTGGTTCACATTCAACATCGGCCCATACAATTTAACATATATATATATATATATATAATATATATATATATATATATATATATATATATATATATATATATATATATATATATATATATATATATATATATATATATATATATATATATATATATATATATATATATATATATATATATATATATATATTATATATATATATATATATATATATATATATATAAATATATATATATTTTTTTTTTCTTACAACCTTTCCACAATCGTGGGGTGGTATTATCGCAGGCCACATCCATCCAAATACTCACCCCTTTCAATCTTTTCCATTCATTCCTATCCTCTGTCAACCGCACACCCTCCTCCCAATTTTTCCTCTATCCCTTAACAGCTCCCTTATTACCATCCAGCTTCCCCTCGGTCTCCCCCTATCTCTTTCACCCTCCACTTCTGAAACAAATACCTTTTTAGCCAATCTCTCTTCATTCATCCTACAAACATGTCCAAACCATCTAGCATATTCAGCTTCTAACCAAGCTCTTTCTCCATCACACATTTCTTTTATTCTAAATTCTGATTCTATCTCTTCTACCAACACCACAATCCGCTCTCAGACTTCATTTCGTAAACCTCAACCCTTTTCCTCGCATTCAACCTCCATATTTTGCTCCCATACATAAACACTGGTATACAACATGCCTCAAACATTCTCACCTTCACCTCCCTTGGTAACCTTCCTCTATCCCAAATATCCCTCAAACCTCCTAACACCTTCTCCCCTTCTCTTATTCTATGACAAACTTCATCACTCATATTTACATCAACCTCTCCAAAAATCACCCCCAGATACTTAAATAAGTGACTATCTCCAATTTCTCCCTACCTACTTTAATTTGTAAATCTTCCCTCAACCACACCCCTCTCTCCTCCCTCCCCATTTTTCATCCACAGCACTTTACTCTTACCCGCATTTACTCTTAAACCCAAATCATCACAACCCTTTACAAACTCATCCACCAATACTTTCAAATTTCAGTGTTTCAGCCAAAAGTACCACATCATCCGCATACATAATATATATATATATTATATATTATATATATATATATATATATATAATATATATATATATATATAATATATAACAGTATTTCACTGACAAAAATCTATTTGAATAGTGGAAAGTCTTAAAAATAAATAAATAAGCTTCTTGTTCTTCACTGAAAGATTCCATTTCAACGAAAACACAATACTTCAATCAGAGGAAGATTATATATTCAGAGAGAAAAATAGGTATAGCAAAGGCCCACAGTAATCAGTTTGTTAAAAAACAAGCATCCAAATGAAAGGGGAAAAGAGTTATTGATTTACTCAGAATTATGCAAAGGTCTCTCCCCCCCCACTCCCCACCCCAATCCCTCTTTCCTTTGTACTGAGAGTGCACCTTAATGATTGAGGAATAAAGGCATGCAACTCCCTTCCGCCACCTTACAATGTAGTTACACTGCGAAAGTGAAGAAGAACCAATGCTTTTATGAAAGATAGAGTTACGGTCATGAATATGGTTAAATATTAATGTCTTTAAGCCATAGACCCTGCCTTAGCCAGAAGGTAAGAGGTGTCAAGAGTCATTTCAAGCATAATGGTATTGTTCGGTATTAGAAGAAATTTTAGCTTGAAGAGAAATTTTTGCTTCCTTGACACCACTCTAGTTACATTTATAACGGAAAGTCACCAATATAATTTGTGGTTACGTTAAAATCAAGAATATTACTTGTTTACAAGAGAAAAACCACAGGTCCACTGAAAGAGTTAGAGAATTTGGTAGATATATGTAAGAGGGAGAAGTGTAGAAAATTAATTTCACAGAACTCATTCGATTCCACTGAAAGACCCTAAATTGTGAAACAACTCAGAAGGCAGAAAAAAATGTAACAGATAGAATTGAGTTAAAAAATGTAAGTCAAAACATCTACACGAAAATTTTTGAGATTGAAAACTATAATTATTAAATTAAAATAAAAGGGTGCGAGATAAAACAAACTTTGGATCAGTATTATTAGCAACTAAGGAAGTAGTCGCTACATCTACGACTGTTTAAATGGGACGATTTGAAAGAAAATTTAAATAAGTTATCAAAGAAAGATTTAACGGAAAAAGGTACAATTTTTTTTTTTTAAATAAAAAGTTCACATCTCACGGGCATTGCCCTATTCCAGGAGAGGAACGGAGAGGAAAAGTACTTGGAGAGCAACGATTCATTCTTTATTTTGTCAACGATTTTGGCTACATAAAAGCACCACTATCACTCAATAAATCACCAGTTGACCTCGAGCACTGAAAACTACACTGGATATAAGAACAAAGAAAATAAGATTCCAAATGATCAAGGAGGAGTAGTAGTAGTAATGCAACTTCGAAAACAAAGAAAGAAACAAATGAAATTTATTAAGCGAATTACTAACTTAACTTTGGATTCGGATAAACCCAAGTGTATATATATATATATAATATATATATATATATTATTAATATATATTATATATATATTATATATATATATATATTATAGAAAAAAAATGAAAGTTTTTTTTTTTTTTTTTTTTTTTTTTTTTTTATTTTTTAATTTTTTTTTTTTCCTTTTTACTTTCAAAATTGCTTCATTTGAGGATTTTTAAGCTTATTTTATGAGTTTCTAAGTTCAAAATTAATCTTAAATGAGAAGTTTAAAAGATGATTATGTAAAATTTCATAAATTCAACCCTTCTGATTTTTACTTAATGAGATTAACCTTTATCCGAATATCACTCTCATATATACAGTTTATGAAAGTTATTATCTTCAAACTTATTATATACTGATAATTTATATATTATATATTATATATTAATTTTAATATATTATATTATATTATATATATATGGACGTCTCCCACAGCATAATACATCAATACATCTGGGGTGGTTCCACGCATCCTTCAGCTTTACTCGAAAAGGTGGAGTCTTGGGTTTTTCGTTTCACCAACTTTAGCTTTCTCATTAACTCCATTTAGTCTCTTACTGCCCGTCGAATTGTCGCATCATTCTCTTTATAATTTATACTATCGTTCTGAACTCTCTCGTCGCATACCTCCTCCATTGGGAAGGGTTCGTTGACAAGCCTTTCTACACAATCTCATCAATTCTCTATTGAACTCTCTGACCCTAGTCTTAACTGCTATGCTCAATCTTACATGCACCCTACTGGTAAAGTATGGAACACACTCCAGCGA
>SEYY01018633.1:77500-82601 GCA_009176605.1 Armadillidium nasatum | reverse complement strand
ATATATATATATATATTATATATATATATATATATAATATATATATATATATATATATATGGTCCATTATGAAAGTAATGCGCATGATTTTATTGTGACGCGACTATCCATCGCAGCGGGGTAAAATGAGTCAGGAAATGTGATGAGGGATCTGCCCTTCCAATGCAGCTAGTCGTCAGTTTTCTCCGAGCAGTGTGAGTGGAAAAACGTACCTCCGCGTGAAGTGTGCTTATCGACTTTGTAACACGGCGCGATAGAGCGATCGCTTGAACAGCCATACGCAATCAAGTTTTGTGTGCGGCTTGGAAAGAATGCAACCGAAACATTCCAGATGCTTCAAGAGGCCTTCAAGAACGAGTGCATGTCAAGGTCACAGTCTGGCAGATGGCACAAGGCGTTCAAGGAGGGCCAGGCGGAGATCGCCGGCGAACCCCGTTGTGGACGCCCAACAACGGCCAGAACCGACGAAAACGTGAATCGTGTGCTCGAAGTTTTGCGTTCCGACCGTCGATTGAGCATCCAGCAAATCGCTGACACCCTAAACATGAACACATTTGCGGTACTTGGGATAGCGACTGAGGATCTGCAAATGCACAAGGTCTGAGCGAAGCTTGTGCCTAAAGTGTTGAGGAAAGAGCAGAAAGAACTTCGAGTTTTGCCCTGTCAAGAATTGTTGGATTTAATTCAAAATGAGCCGGACTTTCTTAATTCTGTCGTAACTGGAGACGAATCCTGGATGTTCGAGTACGACCCAGAATCGAAAAGGAAGAGCAGCGAGTGGCACACAAAATCATCCCCCCGCCCCAAGAAAGCGCGAATGAGCAAGTCTCGCATCAAAACGATGCTCATTGTCTTTTTTGACGTCCGAGGAATCATCCATTTTGAGTTTGTACCGCAGGGACAAGCTGTCAACTAAGCCTTTTACCTGCAGGTGCTCAAGAGATTGAAAAGACGGGTCGCGCGCGTGAGGGCTGACATCAAAGACACGGTCAAGCTCCACCATGACAATGCCCCCAGCCACACGGCATTCATCGTTACCAATTTCCTGGCCCGGAGCAACACCCCGGTAGTCACCCAGCCCCCTTACAGTCCCGACTTGGCTCCATGCGACTTTTTTTTTGTTTCCCCATCTGAAGAGAGAGCTGAAAGAAAAGCATTGGGAGTCCGTGGAAAACATCCAAAAACATGTCACAACGTTCCTAAGAGGCATTCCCGTCGAGGAGTTTCAGGGTGCCTTCCAGTCATGTGTGTGTGTGTATGTATGTGTGTGCGTCGTGCGTGTGTGTGTGTTTACGTGCGAATTGGATGGGCTAAATAACTTTTTTAAATATATTTCTTAAAGGCTTATTACTTAAAAATATCAATAAAGTTGATTTGGAATCAATAAAGTTGATTTAATTAAGAAATTTTTGCTCATCTGAAAAAAATAAGAAGACACACTCATTAATTAGATATACAAAGTTCGAAAATTTTTGACCGAATTTTTTTATTTTTATTTTGTTTTTGTTTTGTTTTGAGAATTAGGTTATTAGAACTAGGTCAACTAAACAGAAAATGTCCTACGGGGGTAATTTGTCTATCTCTCGATAATATATATATATATATATATATATATATATAATATATATATATATATATATATATATATATATATATATATATATATATATATAGATAGATGTACGGAGTTGACACAATCCCTCATCCCCCCTGTGCCAAACAGAATCTGTATTGCAGTCGGTGTTCCCTTTCATAATCATAATGCGTGCTGTTTTATAAATGGATTATTATAGAAACTGAATCTCTGTTATAACCCTTGATGCTTATAGGTTGCTAGGGGTTGCTCCAACTGGATTTTCAACCATTTTTTATAGAGAAGAGAAGAGAACGACTTTAAAGATGCCATAAACATTAATGCATATATTTCGGTAACATGAGACCCATCGTTGGGCTAGTTTTTTTTATAGTGGATTTTCACTTTTTTCACTAAATCCTTAATAAAATAAAAATATTTTATTCTTTCCTTCTTTTTATTTATAGATTTGGAAAAATATGAACACATGATTTTAATAATAGTGATGGCTTAATGCTGCACAAAGTCATCGAAATGTTCGAATTTTCATTTTTAAAATTTATTTTCAAATAAATTTAAAAATTAACCGCCATTAATCTGGGGATCAGATAGATGTGTTTATTTTCCTCTAACTGTCTGTAATTCAATAAAAAAAGTTTGAAAATGATCGTTGGGCTCATTTTTTTTGGCGAATTTTTATGTTTTGAAAGTGCGAATTTCAGAAAATTGAAAAAACGTAAAACTCAAAATTTTATTTATAAAATGCATTCAACGTTTGAATGGTCATATCTCAGGAACTATTTGGAGTTAGGAAAAACTAATTACATATTTCTAAATTCATTGAAAATTTTTTTTTTTGAAGTTGCCGTATATTGCCAAACCCAAGGTCATTCGATAGGTGTCACTTGAAAAGTCTTTTTCTCAGGAACCGCTTGGAATTAGAAAAAACTAATTACATATTTGGAATCAGCATATATTTTACTAAAGAATTGATAAAAAAAATTAAAATTTTTACCCCAAAAACTTAGTGTCCTTGCTTTGCAGGGTCCCCCTTTGAGATTTTTTGAGTGGTTATATCTCAGTAACTATTTCGAATTATGGAAAACTAATTGCAGATCTGAAATCTGCGTTTTATTTTCTATAAAACTTTAGAAAATTAATTTTAAAAATAAAAAAATAAAAAATTTTCCTTTGAGAGAGATTTGCCGACAATTTCAAGGTCATTGACAGGTTTCACTTGGTAAGTCTTTTTCTCAGAAACTGTTCGGAACTATAAAAAACTAAATACAGATTTGGAATCAGCATAGATTTTACTATAAAACTGCTGAAAAAAATGGAAATATTTCCCCCCTAAAGTTGGGGTCTTTCTATTGGGGGGGGGGTCCCCATTTGAGATTTTTTGAGTGGTCATATCTTGGTAACTATTTGGAAATATGTAAAACTAATTACATATTTGGAATCAGCAGAAAATATTCTATAAGAATACAGAAAAAGAATTATAGATCTTTAAAAAAAAAATTCTTTTTTCTGGACAGAAGTAATGTACCGTTTTTCAAGATCATTCGACAGGGGTCACTTTAAAACTCTTTTTCTCAGGAACCGCTTGGAATTTTAAAAAACTGATTACAGATTTGGAATCGTCATAGATTTTACTATTTAATTAATGAAAAAAAGAAAAAGTTTACAAATAATTTTTACCCCTAAAAAGTACGAAAATCCTTATGGTGCAAGCCCTTAATTGATTAAAATTCTTGAAATAAGGTAACAATTATTATAGTTGAAATAATGATGCCATGTTGAACGACATTTTGAAGCAGCCAATAGAAGACAAGCTCTATTTGAAAAACCTGCTTCAAAATGCAGGAAGGAGAGAATTCAGTTAGGCGAGAGAGATAGCTGCGCCAGTATCCCTCCTGGGGCAGCGGGTCGAACGATATAGATATCACAAGGAAAATAGAAAGGGTATGGAGAGTCAAAGGTGCTTTTAAACTAACAATTATTTAAGAAGAATTAACCCCTTTTAACCCTTTTATTGTTGTTATATCATTTGTGTAATTGTATCTATAGAATTAAGGGATTAAAATTATTAAAAAGAAGCAAAGCTGTTTGTGACAAATTCTCCTTTAAAAACCGCGCTTTTATTAATGCATATATATATATATATATATAATATATATATATATATATATATATATATATATATATATATATATATATATATATATATATATATAATATATATATATATATATATATATTTTTTTTTTTTTTTTTTTTTTTTTTTTTTTTTTTTTTTTTTTTTTTTTTTTTTTTTTTAATATAATATATATATATATATATATATATATATATATATATAATATATATATATATATATATATATATATATATATATATATATATATATATATATATATATATATATATATATATATATATATATATATATATATATATATATATATATATATATATATATATATATATATATATATATATATTATATATATATATATATATATATATATATATATATATATATATATATATATATATATATATATATATATATATATATATATATATATATATATATATATATATATATATATATATATATATATATATATATATATATATATATATATTCCATGTTTACCACACAATTAAATTTTTTTTTCTTTCTTTGTTAAAAATATTCGATGGCGCATTCTTTTATTATTATATTTCTTACAATAACCACGGTATTTACGCCTAAAGTTAAAGGCACTAAATTGGCAACGTAGGAGTTGGTCATATCATCCCAGTTTGTTGCTATATATTGTGATATCATTAATTCCTATATGGTGTATACGCTTCTCATGAATGGACTCACATATGGAAAATGCTCGAGAGAACTGTATACATGTATACATCCGCCTTTACGACGGCCTCGTAGCACAAAAGGTGCATTGTCTACATATATATTTTGTGTAGACATATTTAACTCCAAGCTTATCTGTGATGTCTCCAAGCTGTGATGTCTCCTTTTTTCCAACCACCTCTATTTTGTAGAATTCTCTCCCATCTTGTGTTTCCTGCCGAATTTAATCTCAATTACTTTTAAAGCCCACGTACGTGTTCACCTGCAAAATTTGCCTTAGGTGGGACTTGTAGGGTTTTTCTTATTATCTTATTGATCTAACACTTCTTTGAATAGGTTCCATGATCGGTATATATATATATATATATATTATATATATATATATATATATATATATATATATATATATAATTATATATATATATATATATATATATATATATATATATATATATATATATATATATATATATATATGAAATCTATAGCCTTTATATATAGAAACGTAAACATCCGCATCCGCGAAGTGGAACATTAAATATCCGCATCCGCGGATGGGAAAAAAAAGCTGCATTCATATCCGCGGATATTAAAAATTTGTCATCCGATATATGACTATATATATATATATATATATATATATATATATATATATATATATATAT
>SEYY01018633.1:65000-72500 GCA_009176605.1 Armadillidium nasatum | reverse complement strand
TTCAACGTTTGAAGATATTGGAAAATTTTTTCCATAATCCTTGGTAATTATTAATTACCAAGCAAACATTTATTTAACCCTGAATTTTAAGATATTTCTTTAAATGATTGCTTTTCCAATTATTGGATGAGCAAACAAGAAAAAGTAACTCGGCTTTCAGTAATTCAACTCAGATTCAGGTTCCAGAATTAACATTCTTTTTCCATGTAGAAGGTCTTTCTTTTTTGGAAACTGAGCTTTAAGAAGGCTTCTTCCCAAGTCACGGGGAGTACTTTCGCATTTCAAGCCCTGGCCTTCATTCTGATCGCATGAGTTTCATTTTCTCGTCGTAGATCTACTCTGAAACTTCGAACGATCTCCGTCCGTGTTTTAAACTTTGTTAGTGTTTGTCGATTTTCTTTATTTTCTTCCATTTTATTAATTTGCTTATCCTTAGTTTTTAAACGATGTACATTTTCTCCTTAATTAATAAGAACCTAAAAATTACTGATTATTTTCATTTTCATTTATTACTATAGAGCACTTCCCTTGATTTCAGTTTTATTAAATTCCATCTTCCGTATAGCGGTTTTCCGGTTTCGGACTTTATATGTACACTTTAATATGAAAGAATTTAACTTCCTCCTGAGAAAGATATTGTCAAAAGTTCCAAAATCCAATACGAGTTTCAAAGTTTTTCATTTTTAGGAGCATTTTTCAACTGTCTAACGTGAATCAGCTGTTCTCGAAAATTCATCACACAGATGGTTTTCTTGGCATGAAATGAAGCTAGAATGTTTTGCTTCTCTCTCTCTCTCTCTCTCTCTCTCTCTCTCTCTCTGCTATTTCCCTTGTTCCTTCTGCAAAAGAAATAAAATTTTATTTTATTTTTTTTCTTCGAATTTTTAGTTATTTTCGGAATCTCCTATCTTTTTGTTTTATTTACCACTCATGATTTAATAATACCATCCTATTATCACTAGTATTTCATAACTTCTTTATTATTATTATTATTATTATTATTATTATTATTATTATTTTCATTAGGATTATCATCAAGGCTATTAATATTATTAGTATTTTATTTTTATATCATTATTATTATTTATTATTATATTTTATTTTTTTTTTTTTTTTTTTTATTATTATTATTATTATATATTATTATTATTATTATTATTATTATTATTATTATTATTAAATTTTTATTTTCATGACTAATCACTATTACTTTCAGTAATTTATTAAACAAACAACAACAAAAAAAAAATTCTTGGTTTTATTCCCCCTTCTATGTTTTCTTGCTATTTTCCCGTGATCGTGAGTGAATCCACAAGTGTCTACAATTCGCTTCGTTTTTGCAATTCCGTCAGATTTATTTGTATTGAGTTCGGGTATCTATTCATTTCTTCATCATTTTTAATTTTGATTGGATCATCGGTAGCAGATTTCTTAATATGCAAAACTCCATTTTTAAAGAAGTAGGAGAGCAGCAGTTCTTTATGATCCATCCTAATTATTAGTGCTTCTTCATAATTTTTTTTTTTTTTTTTTTTGCTGCATTCAGAAATTCTTTCATGAGGATATTTGGCTTTCCTTTAATGAAATTTGAAATTAATTGATTCTTTACTTCCTCTTCATCGATCTTAAATCTAGCAGAACGTTTGTCTTTTACATTATTTTTGTTCTTTTTTTTTTTTTTTTTTTTGGCCTAACGTCACTAATGGCATTTGGTTTCAGTTTAATTCTTAAGTTTCGTTCAATGACTTTTGTAGCAGTTTGCTTGTATGTAGTCTTCATTTTCTTCACCTTCGGGTAACTCATTTCCGCTGATTAATAAGAGGTTTTTCACTCGATCTTCTTGCAATTGTCTCATATTTCTCATATATATATAATATATATATATATATATATATATATATATATATATATATATATATATATATATATATATATATATATTATATATATATATATATATATATATATATATATATATATATATATATATATATATATATATATATATATATATATATATATATATATATATATATTATATATATATATATATATATATATATATATATATATATATATATATATATATATATATATATATATATATATATATATATATATATATATATATATATATATATAAATATATATATATATATATATATATATATATATATATATATATATATATATATATATATATATATATATATATATATATATATATATATATATATATATATATATATATATATATATATATATATATATATATATATATATATATATAATATATATATATATATATATATATAATATATATATATATATATATATATATATATATATATATATATATATATATATATATATATATTATATATATATATATATATATATATATATATATATATATATATTATATAATATATATATTATATATATATATATATATATATATATATATATATATATATAGGTGACCTAACTATCTCTGTCTTGACCAATGTATGGTCCAGGAGGTCACTACACTGTTGTAGCGAAGGGGATCGCCAGGAAGGCTGGGTGTTTCCTCCCCTTTGTGGAATGCCGACTGGTAGGCGTGTGGTAGCCACCACTTCTCTTCAGGCCCGTGGAACGTCTGCAGCCTCAGGTGGAAGGCCACTTCAAAAGGTGAACCACAGTCGAAGGCAAAAGGAACTGCCAAACCGGGTTTCCTTTTTGGGTAGCAGAGGCGTTGGAACTTCTTCTTCTAAGGGCAGCTTCTTTGGACTTCTGCTTGGGACTGCTTCTTCTAGGGCTTCTGCTTGGGACTGCTTCTTCTTGGGAGCTTCTTCTTGGGCAGCTTGCTTAGAGGCGGATTCTTCTTCAGCTCCTCGGAATAAAGGGAAAGGTTACTACTATTTCTTGCCTTCTGAAATTATCTCAGTATTTGGGAAGGTGTAAGAAAAGTAGAGAGTTTTCCACTTTATTTATTATTCCTAATTATAACAAAAATTGTTAACAAAGTTACTATTTTAAAGTTTTACAAATTAATATTGAAATAGTATATAAAATAATATACATTTAAATTCAAAATATTATTTATAATAAATTTACATTTATAATAAAAATACCTTATAATTTATATTTTTAACATGAACATTTTTATTTGTAAATATAATATAATAATATAAAAATAAGTACATTTTATAATGTTTCTCATAAGTTTTACCTTAATCAAATTTGGCGGTAAAATAGTTTTGGCGGGAGAATTAGGTCTTAAAAGAGTGCTAGAATTATATTTTGTTAGTTAATAACAATTACACTATATTTATATGTTTTATTTTTTAATAATAGTTTATTTTTATATATTTTTTATAATTATTTTTATACAAAAAGAAACTTTATTTTTAATTATCACAAGGGTTTGACTGTTGGTTTCTTATTTTAAAACAAAATGAACACAATTCACAAGTTTAACCTTTAAAAATATTTTATAAAAATAAAAAAATTTTAATAAATAATAATATATAATATTAATATATATATATATATATATATATATATATATATATTATATATATATATATATTATATATATATATATATATATATATATATATATATATATATATATATATATATATATATATATATATATATATATATATATATATATATATATATATATATATATATATATCTAATAATATAATAAAATAAATATATAAAAAAAAAAATTTAAAAAAAAAATACATTATAAAAAAAAAAAGAAAAAAATTAACATTTTATTTTTTTTTATATAATAAATTTTTTAATTTATTATATTTTCTTTTTTTTAATTACAATATTAATTATATGCATTTATATATATATATATATAATATATATATATATATATATATATATATATATATATATATATATATATATATATATTATATATATATATATATATATATATATATATATATATATATATATCTCCGGCATCCGCGATAGGCCTGGCCCAGCCAGCGGTATCCGCCGTGGGCCCCTTGTAAAACCCAAGGATCTTCCTCGAAAGATCCCACTGACAGGACGAAAGTCCTTCCTGGGGGAAGACGATATTTTATTTTATTATATTATATATATATATATATATATATATATATATATATATATATATATATATATATATATATATATATATATATATATATATATATATAATATATATATATATATATATATATATATATATATATATATATATATATATATTTTAAAAGCAGTGGTTTCAAAAGGGAATTTTTGAACTACGATCATCATTAAATCATTCCTTTCTTTAGTGATAGATACCCCGTCCGTTTTAGTAGTCCTTAAATTTAGTACAGAATACGATTGTGAGCTCAGTACATACAAAGCAATCCCTAGATACACCTTGATCAATTTCAGTTCTTTAAGTTGTGTAGAAATCTGCCTCTTTTAATGAATGTTTCCTTTCCTTGGACATCAACACGCAGCTGTCGAGTGTTACAAATGCAGACTTCTCTGTTACTGATCGCTTATATAATATAATATTATATATATATATATATATATATATAATATATATATATATATATATATATATATATATATATATATATATATATATATATATATATATATTTATTTCCTTTGGTGAGCAAAGGCCGGAGACATACCAGTATCCACCAAAGTTGGGGTACATTCAGAATCTGGTCACTAATGTCCGACGTGACCCGATACACGGCGTTTAAAAGTGTGCAAGCCAAAGGAAGTTGGGAAAACAGATAAAGGGAGTGTGTTCCAGACTTTACTAGTAGAGTACATGTAAGATTGAGCATAGCGGTAAAGTCTGGGGCCGGAGAGTTGGTGAGAGAAAGGATGAGACTATGTAGAAAGTCGTGTCGCACGAGCCCTTCTCAATGGAGGAGGTATGCGTCGTGAGTTCAGAAGAGCAATGTTAACACATTTTTCTTCACATGTGGCCAAAGCGTCGACCCGTTGAAATTGAAGAGAAAAGTGATCGACACATTTTTTTCAAAAGTGTTGGCTCCCTGACCTGTAGACTATTTTCCCTGTCGACGTTTTGGGTATAGTGCCACGCATTTTTACTTTATTGTAAAATTTCAGTAGCATCAATAGTTTCCTAGATCACAGGCTTTCCATTTTTTTTTAAAAAAAATAACGTTCTTGTCGTTTGACCAATCTAGCCCAAATTTTCAGGAGAACTCTAGAAAAACCGTCTTAACAAATAGTGTTCAGTTTAAAATTTTTTTTTTGTCTATAATGTTTTTCTTGCGATACTTCTCAAAATTTCTCTGAAATAATTTTTTTTTGATATAGTCCTGATGCAGTGTTCCTGAAATGTTACAAGAATGCAAAAATATGTATCTATCCCAATAATGAACTTTCCCCAAATTTGATGGTGGTGCCTTTAAGATTAAATATTTTATTCCAAAAATAAATTCAAAAATTTTTGCTCCTTAATTCCATATCATTTTAAAAAGATGTTCTAATCTCCTCCAGTATGTTCTCCATACCCTCTTTCAATAATTCTGTCTTTAAACCATCCATACCTGCTGCCCTCCCATCTTTCATTGACTTAATCGTCTCTATAATTTCAGGTCTTGATGGTGGATTCTCATCACTCTGCATCTCTTCCATGCTTTCCCTACTCTCAGCCTTACCTGCAGTTTCCTCTGACGCTCTCCTATTTAAAGTCTCCATAAAGTTTCCTTCCATCTCTCTATTTCCTTTTTGTCTTCTTGAATTATCACTCCATCCTCATCTTTAAAATTGTTGTTACTTCTCTTTTTCTTTCCTCTTAAATTTTTCGTTATTTTGCGTATTTTACTGATTTCTCCTCTTTCTGCTGCTCTATGTGCTCATAGTATTCATTTTTAATACCCTTGCCTTTCTTATTTCACTTTCTTATTTTATCTACACTTTATTTCAATTTTTTCTTTAATTCTTTCTGATCTTGTACTTATCATGGTGCCATATACTTTCACTCCTACCTTGATTAGTTCTAATGTTTCATTTGTTATCCATTATTTTCTTACTGTGATTTTTCCTTCTGTAACTCTTCTTCACTTACTACTTAATTATTTTTCGTAAGTTTTCTAGTTCCTTTCAATCTGTTCCTCTCCACTCCCACCTTCATTCTCTCTCGCTTCCCTATCTACGTTATATTTCAATGTGGCTTCAGATATCATTTTTATTTCAATTTGTGATATAACGTTCAGCAGGAATGTTATCTGGTTGATATGTTCGTTTAATTCTAGCTATTTTATGTAGATCTCTAAATTCATTTTTTTTATATCTTATCAAAAGCTATGTTATCGTCTAATTCTTGTTCCTTTACTTGATCACGGGAATCGCTCCTGTTTTTTATGTCCAATCAAAATTGTTTTGCATTTTCTCCAAGCCGTTTTAAATGAATTAAAGACGTTTTACGTTGAGCAAGAAAATTTATAAATAATTTTTAACTCTTTTGGTGTTTTAATTCAGATTTTCAAGTTTTGCATTAAAGTCACCCATGATTATTTAGAAGTTGTGATTTTCGTGCTTTTGTGAATATTTAAACTTATCATGGAAGTTTTCTGATTCACTTGTATGAAATTGGTATGTAAGCTTGAATTATTTAAATTGTATATCTACACGCAAATTTAAGTATTATATTAATGATGCTATCAGATATTCCTTTATATTTTAGTGTATTTTCTACGTTATTGTGAATAAGGAACCTATTCCTCTCTCAAGTGCATCATTATTTTCTTTGTTGTTTAGTATATATTCATTCTTTAGTCTAACATTGCGTTCTGCTTTAATCCTTTCATTGCACAATTCCAATATATTTCAATTATTCCTTTTTAATTCACTCATTAATCCAAACTATTTTCACTTTCTTAGAGAGGATTCCGTAGATGAACCAAATTATTAAAATTTTTTAAATGAAATTTAATTAAAATTTAAAATTTTAAACCAAATTATTATTATTATTATTATTATTATTATTATTATTATTATTATTATTATTATTATTATTATTATTATTATTATTATTATTATTATTATTATTATTATTATTATTATTATTATTATTAGTTTCATTCCAAGAGACAGTCTGGCTCAGTCCGTTGTTCATATCACTCCCAATTTCCGAAATGGTCTGCATACTGCAGTGGTCAGGGACTTGTTCGCCTACAATGAATTGGGACTATTAGATTTTTTTATTTGCACGGTCAAAACTACTAACCTTCTTGGCTAGGGCGGTTTCGTAAGACATTTTGTTAAAGGTACAAAATGGCTTATGCCAACTGCCAACTCACCTGCCATTTAAAAAAAAAAAAAAAAAAAAAAAAAAGTTTACATCTCACGGGCATTGCCCTATTCGAGGAGAGGAACTTTTCTAGGTAGTATATACCTAGGATCCCGAAGTGGGATCGAACCGGCGCCCTCAAGCACGTGAGTCAATCACTTTACCGTTTGAGCAACGGTAAACGGCAT
>SEYY01018633.1:40000-55000 GCA_009176605.1 Armadillidium nasatum | reverse complement strand
AAAAATCCACACAAATGAACAAATGTCAATACTCGACCCTATTCCCTTTTATTCAAAATAAATAAAACTTTGATATAATACCTCACATGCAATAGATTTCCATTTAATTACTTGATAAGAATAATAGTTCTCGTAACTCACATATTAAATCATTCTCCAATCAATTAGGAGGACCATTAAGAGAGAGAGAGAGAGAGAGAGAGAGAGAGAGAGAGAGAGAGAGAGAGAGAGAGAGAGAGAGAGAGAGAGAAGAGAGAGAGAGAGAGAGAGAGAAGAAGAAGAAGAAGAAGAAGAAGAAGAAGAAGAAGAAGAAGAAGAAGAAGAAGAAGAAGAAGGAGAGACTAAAAGAGAGAAGAGAGAGAGAGAGAGAGAGAGAGAGAGAGAGAGAGAGAGAGAGAGAGAGAGAGAGAGAGAGAGAGAGAGAGAGAGAGAGAGAGAGAGAGAGAAGAAGAAAAAGAAGAAGAAGAAGGAGAGACTAAATTAGAGATTTGAAAAGTAAGAGAGAGAGAGAGAGAGAGAGAGAGAGAGAGAGAGAGAGAGAGAGAGAGAGAGAGAGAGAGAGAGAGAGAGAGAGAGAGAGAGAGAGTCTCCGGATAAACTTTTAGCTTAGAGTTGGACAAGGGACAAGAAGAAAGAAATTTGTGAGAAGAAGGGAGACTGAAACGACTGTTCCAAGATTTATTTGATAGTAAAACATAAAGAAGAAAAACGAGAAACAGTTGGCCCAAACATGGCTGCAGAAAGACGCAAAAAATCGACACTTAAACAAATGATACCAATCCAAATATAGAACAGGAGAAAGTCCACTTATCCACAAAATGAAACCACAACTCGATAAAGCGTAACTACACTCCCTGAGAACTGAGACGACGACAAACCAGCTCCCTGCTGAACTTTAGAAATCACGATAGATGCCAAAGCTAGATTAGCCTTTGTTTAAACTTCCCGGGGTGGCAACTGTCTTCCCGATCTTCTGTTTCTTTGTTAAAAGATTGACTGACAAGCCCACCGCGCCATGTAATAATGAAGTAAAAGAAACAACGAAAATTGAAGATATACAGGCTAGAAAACACAATAACTAATCATATTTAGCCAAAATCATATTTCATTAAATTACTAGCAATAGAAATATCTCATCTCCCTATCTTAGTATTATATATATATATATATATAAATTTAATATATTAATATATATATTATATAATAGAGTAAGAAGAGAGAGAGAGAGAGAGAGAGAGAGAGAAGAGAATATATATTCATTGATTCAGCATCCCGCATATGATGACAATTCCCCAAAAAAGAATTTAAGATCATCTTCATTTCACAGCTCTCGATATAATTCCTCGATTATAGCTATTTTGTAATATATTTCATAGATACCTACAATATGTATTATGTCAACAATATTTTGGTAACTACAGAAATATCTCTAGCACGCAAGAAGAAAATATTGTATCTCAAATGCACTCCATCACATCATAGGATCAGTCAACCAGTCAACTAGCATGAGTGTACGTGTAGTGTCTATTGATAATGAGTGTTGATGTGATATATGTGGTGTATATTATAGTATTGATGTTTATGTTGTGTGTGTTGTGATAAGCTATTGTGATGTAATAGTGTTGCATAGTATGTTGCAGTCTATATAATGATTATCTCTAAAATATAATTGACATATAGATATTGTAATAAATGCAAAACTGTAATTGTCCAAATTTATTTAACCTACAGATAACAAAGGACATGAATTTGATAGGAAAAGACAATGAAATAAAAATAAAATAAAAATGTAAAACGTCTTCAACCTAACTTTCATGTTTTTCTTTTTCACTAAAGAATGTTAGACTAATTATTTTTAGTGATTATAATCAAATAACCTTGTACTGCAAATTGTATCCTGCTTCTCGTGCTGCTTCTCTTCTCTTCATACTCTCTTCTATCTTTCCATTCTTATTAATTAACGTATTCTATGTATTATTACCTATAATAGTTTGAACACTAATATTAATACCAGAACTTACGTAATACTTTATACATTCCTTCCTTATCCGTTCCTTTTATCATTTTTCATGCTAGAGACTCGCACATACAACAACAAACGTGCACAACCCTCGTGGTAACTTTGATATGAGCTATAAAATTACAACAAAGTAGTATCAGAGCCAAGTAATTACTTTCATGCTACTCACTTCAGTGTTCCTGACAACATCTTAGCTATATTAATAATAGCGACTATTTTTGAAGCCCATAATGCGTTTTATCTCTCACCTTTCTCTTATCATATTAAAGTTAATATATTATATTATATAATAATATTATATATAATAATTATATACATATATAATATTTATATATTATATATAATTTATATATATAATATATACTAATATATATATATATATAACTTAATATATATTATTAATATAATTATAATATATATTAAATTAGACTGGCAGCTTATTAATTCTTTATATTACTCCCTCCCGTAAATTACCAATCATGCTAAGTTCATATGGGAATAACTAAACTAATCGCACCGAACATTAAATTTCCGTTTCTCTCTTGTCAGATACATTCAGCAGGTAAACATCTACATGTACTTCTTACCTGTTAAGAGTTGCATGAGTCCTGATAAAAAGTCACAGATACGAGCATTATTATTACTACGTACGTTATAATTAGTATTTAGCCCGACTCGCAAGTTATTAGATATTATTTTATTTTAAATTCTCATATCATTGAGTTTTTAGTAATCCTTATTATATATATTTATCATTATATGTACTCCAACTAGAGATAACTCACTATACACCCCTTCAACATATCATGCTATCATAGCTCCTTACCTTTATATATTATATTTTATATCACCTCTGGTGGGCTAATAAGAGACCATATGAAGTACCGCTACTCATAAGTACCACCTAAATGAGCCTTGTGTCAACGGAGTCTCGTCTCATACTTAAATTGTCACTGTTGTATACTCACGGAGTGACACGGTAACGTTATAGAAAAGTTTATAGTCATATGGAGAACTGTATTGTGGAAAAAATCTCGTGGTGCAATTGCAGATAAGCCTGGATCTTCCTGGGTTTGTCTACAGAATACGTGTCAGCCTGGTAGATCATCTAGTGACTATTGGTAAGGACAATACATAGACGCCTTAAGTCTTTCATAGGTTGGACAGAGAAAGGATCGAATGATTCATGAAGTTGTATGAAAAAGTCGCAGTCTGCGAAGACCAGATCTCTTATTCTTAAACAGCTGGAGAGAGAGTTGTATTTGTCGACTGAGAGAGTAAATTCTCCCTATAGAAGTCCCGTCTGTTGTCATTTTCGTCAATAGTCGGGGTCTAGACTTCCACTCAGGGTAAGATTGAAATGTGAGCGCCATAATCATAATCCCTTCCGACTGAGCTAAGATAAAAGAAAGAATTGGAGATATCGATAAATACATTCGATGGAGCCTAGAGCGACGAGTTTGAATTTAATGACGTAACTTAAGATACTTTACCTTCCAAATCTTACCTCACTCCCAGAGTACATCTGCCCTGTACCGATGCCCAAGCCCCCCATATGGGTTGATGACGCAACCTACATCATTACCAGGTGGTCCCACAACACCCCTATTACATGATCCAGCAACAAAGGTGAAGTCCTACCAGGCTAGGAATTCCCACCGAACTGACGTGAAGAAATACCCTTGACTTATGGCAATCACGAGAGAAAACACTCTCAATACATTCTGATAATGTGTAGTGATTTAGTGAGATGATCTGCAATTGACTTTTAATCCCAAGAAAGGCATCACAAGAACAAAGACCTACAACCCCATGACTATTAAGAACTACTCAAGGTCATAGAGTATCGCATTGGTTCTATCTGATAGAATTGCGTATTCATCTCTCCGTAGATTTGTGAAGTACTATCTATATCCAGACCTGCGAAGAATGGAGAGACTATAGTTTAGCTGTATTTTCCTTGCTCTTTAGTGCTATATTTTTTGGTAAGAAACAACCATGTTCTCTTCTGCCCAATTAGGAAATACGAGATTAGATCAGGGTCACTCACTCCAAGGCAACACCTCTTTGACAGGTTCTTAGCATCTAACCTTGTCTTGTGTTGATGTAAGGGGCGACGATTATAAACAAGGTATGTTCATAACCACTACATTAGTAAATGTAGGGTATCATCGAGATTTAAGACAGGAGCCAGATAAGAAAGATGTGCCGGATGGCAATGTGCACGAGCACTTAAATAGTTAATACATGCGTCCTGAAATATGAAGAACAGGGAGGAATAGCCCGTTTTTAGAAGTAACACACGTACGAGGGTGTGCGGCACGGACGAGTCACTTCTCTGAACTGTTTCGTTGTCGCGCTTTCTTTGAAAAGCTTAGTACACAGGCTCCAACTTAGGTAGATACACTACGTAATCCGAAGGAAGCTCCACCTGGACAAGGACAGAACAGGGTATGGACCGTGTCAGTTGCTCATACATGGACAGGGCTAGTTGGGCCTGTCATCCATCTCGTGTGGCATCTTTTATTACAGGATCATTATGATGGTGAGTTAAGTGAGTTATTGACTAATTATGTTTTAATCATTTTGTTTCATAATAATATTTCTTTACCATTAACTGTACTAAATTTCTTAGCTATAAAATGAATAGTAACAATTATCATATATACGAAAAACCTAAATATGGTTCGATAATTATATAGAAACTCAGATAGTAAAACGCGTATCCGTAATATACAAGGTGTGATTGGAGTTGTCCAATTATGGCGAGTCTAAGGAAGCATCCTATAGAAAAGAGATACACACAAATCCCACTAATTAATAATCCAGAATCTCTAAAGCAAAAAGCGCAGGAAAGTACGGTGACGACTCCGATTCTATAAATTGAAACAAACTTATATTATGATATTTGGAGCGATGTTGGATAAGGCTAGACAAAATCAGCAGATATGCGAGGATTCACAGAGGAAGACATTAAGAATGCGCGTAGGAATAAAAGGATAGAAAATTTTTATTGAGAGTTGAATGATGCTATCATGGAATGAGAGTCTTTTTGTGCTAGACATCATGATGCTTCATTTACTTTTTGCGAATAGCTTGTCGGAAATATATTTTCGTCATTTCAAGTGACGTCTATATTCACGTCATTATAAAAAGCAGATTCTTTTAGATCCTCAATAGTCCGAAGAGCCGTAAGATACGCAAGAGTCAGGTAAGCGAATCTCCCAAAGGGAAATAAGTGTTAATATCATTCCAAAGCTCAGAAGCGTTTACATTACGACAAGGAAACCAATACTGGCAGAAATACAAAGTAATATATATCCTGATGACTTATTTCCTGACTTGGTTTCTCCGTCGTAAGAATTGACAGTATGTATCCAAATTCGTCCTTAGTTAGATGGATAGATCAACAAATATCTATGTTTCTATACCGAAGCGGCAAAGCGTTATAAGAAAATGGACTAAATAAATTTAGCCCAGAGGTTGAGAGGAATTTTAACCCCAATATTCTATGCGCCTGCAAAACTAGTGCTGATAGATAAAAATCGCACGATTGTTTCCAGGTCCAAGATCAGAAAGTTGTACCAGTATGTAAAGATAAACCAGACGATAAAATAGCTTATCCACCTGGCATTATTGCTACTATGTACATAGCGTCTGGAAGCATATATTTTGTGAGACCCTCATGCGTGAGAAAGTGATATCGGTCAATGAACCGTCACTTCTTCCTAGTGCTAAACAGGCCTCCCAGAAATAAGAAGCCAGATACGAGTCCCATTAATCGAACTATGTTGGTTTCTTCGTCCCTATAAATAAAATGTAGCAATCCTCCATCAATTGATAAATGATGTTGGGTGTGTATTCATAGATTGAAATTAAATATGGGTATGAACATGCTCTCGAAGTCTTATCAAGTCTAAATTGTTATTAGTTACCAGAAATGATAAAATGACAAAATTGTCTATGAACGTAGTAGTTTCTAGCTTAGGAATACAGCAAGCTTGTACAAGTATTTATGTAACCGTTCTTATGCACCGAACTGAGCGAAAGAGGAAGACGAAAAAGTAAATAAGCTAAGATTAGATTAAGTTCAAAGTTTTTCTAACCAAATGCCAGGATAAGCAGGCTGAGAAGATAGACAATGTATCCATAATAGTAGCATTTATCTCGGAGAAAGGTGATTTTATAGCGACTACGAAGACTCATGAAATTTGTCACGATTCCGGGTTTGCTATATCATACATCGTCTCATCTAAATGTGCTGGCGAATGTGAGAATATCAGAAGATATTGAAGTAAACTGGTAATTGCAACTAAGAAAGGGCTAAAGCAATTCTATAATATTCCGAGTAGTAGCACAGTTGAGAATAGACAAGAAATGTTCATGATACTCTTAAGGTGGTTTGTTATGGGCGTCTATTAAGTATGATTGCGTGAAAGAACATACTGGACATATATATTACGCCATCACATTCAACAAGTTGTAAGACATGCATTAATCACACCTCGGATAGTCTTGAACGTGGCAATAATCGAGAGATCTGACCTACCCCCTGCAAACGAGTATCATCCGATGACGATATAAAGTCTAATTCAGACCTTTCCCAGGTTAACAAAACCGCGAGGCATAGAAGTCTACGACAATCTCTTAAAAGTAGTCCAACCTAGTATAATCCAAAAGTAAGTTCTTCCTTGCGCACCCGTAACTTAGCGAGAGTGCATGAGCCTTATACATTGCTTCTCGCAAAGAACAATGATAAGAGAACTGTTGGAACTAAAGTTATATGCAATATATAACTCCTTTTGAAAGGGTTTTCTGCAATGATAGCCCAGCACGAGTTTGATAAAAGGAGTTTTTGCACACTCAAGAGCACAGTGAGAAGGTATTCGAAGTGAGTGGAAAAGTTCACATAATAGTCATGAATTTACGGTTCTTCTACTCAAAGGCGAACTCATCGGAAATATACGGGATGATGGTTAGACTTTTGTCAACCATCGTATCCGACTCTCTAATGTTCCGTTGTTTTGACATGGATATGAAGAAAAATTTGAGTAATAAGTGTTGAGTTTCCTAAACAGCGCAGTATCAGGTATGTTTGATTGATTACTTAAGGTCATGAGCTGAAGCCATGTGGTCTGAAGAAGGTGTCCTTTTGAGACTATACATTTAAGATTCAATCACCTTCTCTTATTTAACGTCATGATAATTTTGCAGTGAGAAAAGAAAGTATGCAAGAAGAATGAGACTTTGAAGGTTTCGTGATGATTCTCGTAGTGCTAATGATTACTCGAAGAATCTATTGTGACTTACTGTCACGCAGTTTAAGTGAAGTAGTACGTAACAAAAATCAGAGTGAACATTATAAGATGTGTTAGTGAGTGAAGCAAAGTTAAGCCATAGTGATTTTCATATTCTTTATTTAACCTTTCCAATGGTTAAATTTCTTTTTAGAGTTTAAGGTAGAATTATATATTTTTATAGATAAATAATAAAAATAATCACAAATTTCTAGAAATATTAAGAAATTGTTAATTCTTTTTATAATGATGAATCTAAAAATGGTTACTGCAGAAGGGCCTTCCTTGAAAGGTTTTCTCAGAGTCAACTGGCTTTTTTTCCAATTTATTCAATTATTTGAACAGTAATTAAAACATAAAATTAATTTCTAAAGTGTCTCTACTATAGTTTCAAAGTGATTCATTAATTATATATATTTAATTATTTAGGATAATTTCATATTCACTTGCTTATAGGACAATATATATATGGTGCTCAACTTTCTACAAAGTTCTCATTCAAATTGTTACAATGAAGCAGTGTTTTGTCACAAGTGTACATTCAAGCCAATAACTATTATCTGGTGATGTCTTCTATAAGACAAGCAATATCTTCAACTCGAGAGTACACACGGAGACATACATTACGCTTCTCTCTCAGTCACAATCTAGTAGCGTACAAATCAAATGTTTGAGTTTCGAGGTTATGATAAATCATTGCAAAAAATGAGTAGTTAAGTATGAGTAACACGTTAAGATCCCTTACTCTCTATCCCATTGACAATCGGCACATATTTTTATTTCATGGTAATACCACCTCTTATTGATTGCACTTCTATCTAAATCAATATAGATTCGATACCCCTTTAGTATGAAGTGATTCCCTGCGAGAAAGCATTATATGGAACTATTAATTGAATCTTTCCCTCGACGGTAATATTCTACTATATATAATCTTTTCTCTGTACAAATCTTTTTCTAGAAGGCTGGTTTTTAATTTCAATACTCAGCCTATCAGTCCATTTGCAAAAACAGCAATTAACTTTACATTGTACTCTTTTAATTGACTAGTCTTCTAGTGTGACTATCCCCTACACTTTCTCACACAAACCAATAGATTCTTAATATTCTCATGCATATTTATCCTTTAATAATATTTTGAACATATCTATTTATACTCTTAGACATCAAATTTAACATTTCAACTTTATGCTGGAGACTGCTTTCAGTTTAAGTTTGAAATTATTTTATACCAAAAGAAAAGAATTGCTCGATTCAACTTAATAGTAACATATCTTTATATTATTTTCTTGTACTGTAAGGTATTAATTAAGCTTGATATTGCCAACCTCTTGTCTTTCTTGAATTACTAATTTAAGCAATAAAAACATGATTATTTTCAATTCCTCAAAAATTCCGTTTTTCTATCTTTCTACTCGGCATAATCTTCCAAACAACTATGACATCTTCTATAAGACAAACTCAAAACTTTTAAGAAAACTGGTCGTTACTTTCTAACTCTCTCTCTCTCTCTCTCTCTCTCTCTCTCTCTCTCTCTCTCTCTCTCTCTCTCTCTCTCTCTCTCTCTCTCTTCTCTATATATATATATATATATATATATATATATATATATATATATATATATATATATATATATATATATATATATATATATATATATATATATATATATATATATATATTATTGAACTTTTCTTTTTCTTTAATTAACCCTAAAAAGCAAATGAAAACGAATTATATTAAGTGAATAACATTTCTTCTGTTAATAATTCCCTTAACACACAATTAAATCGAACAGATAATAATTTTTATTATAAAAGATAATTCAAGATTAAGAACATTTGAAGTTGGTAAAAGAGTAATTAAAAATAATGTATTTCTTTCTGATAAGGTATTGAATTAACCTGAAGAAAACTTTTAAAGATTCTTTTTCGAAAATCATTAATCTTTTTTCATAATTCATTTATTTATGGAATTTGATTACTGAATAAATATTCTTGGTACAAAGTTCTTAATCACATTCCAATTTACATAACGAATTGAAATGTCTGACTGAGGATGGTTCTCGCTGATTGGTGGATCGTTTATCCAAATACGCAGCAATAAGGAACCTTTCATTGAGATGAATTTTTAGGTAAATATTTTCGTTTAGAGGATGAATATCTTAAATAATTAAAATATTATGAATGCTTGAACTATAGTAGAGACACTTAGAATTAGTTTTATGTTTTAATTACTGTTCAAATAATTGAATAAATTGGAAAAAAAGCCAGTTGACTCTGAGAAAACCTTTCAAGGAAGGCCCTTCTGCAGTAACCATTTTTAGATTCATCATTCATAAAAAGAATACTTTCTAAATTTCGAAAATTTGGATTTTATTTCATAAAAATATAATTCCACCTTAAACTCTAAAGAACTTATCCATTGAAAGGTAATATAAAATGGAAACACGCTAACCTTTGCCATTTGATGGCATACACTGGACCTACAAGAATGCCAACGGATATAGCATACCGGCCCACCATTAAGCATCTGAACTTTTATCATCCATGAGAAAAAAAGAGAACTGTTTATAGCTAAAAGAACTTCTTCAATACTTCAGCCAAGATGAAAAAACTTGTATTTTGAAATAATATCACCAAATTATTACTTCAAATAGGAAAATCGGAATATCGATCAAAAAGTTTTCTATCTACTGAAGTTCGAAATGTGTTTCATTATGTTCAATGATAACAGCTATGTGCGTCTTCAAATTGGTCACTGAAGAAAGCCTAAAAAGGAGATATGAAAATATCAAATTTTATTTTTGCAAAAGCTCTTCTATCATGAACTCTAGAAGTCTATTTACATTGATTTAGAGATTGTGATCATCTTGTTTAGGAAAGAAGTTGAATTGACATAGTACTCTTGATGGTTCACAAATTCATAAATTTATACGATCTGAATATTCCAAAGTGTATTAATGATGTCTAAACTTTTGTCTGATGCAATTATGTACCAATTGTCAAGAACTATTTGAGTAACCACCAAATAGACATTTCTTAAAACTTTGGTACTGTATGATCATTAAGATTCACTATCCATAATTACTTTCATATAATTTCTAGAAATCTTAGTGACTGGGTGAGTATCAAGGATAAAGTTTTCATTAGGTTTTTCGTGTATTTACATTTGTATGATTTTAGACAATTACTACGTGATCTCTGAGCTGGCTTTGCCTTTACTATTAATTTATTTTCAGTTTTCAGTGAGGACATTTATTATTTTAAAACTGAGCTACTCTAACAAACAGTTCAGACTAAACCACAAATATAACTGATAATAACAATTTTAAGACTATCATCACAATCCTTTATGAATAAAATCTAAAAATTTTGAGTGCCATTTTATCGAAGAACAAAACGATATAGATACTGGATATTAATTGACGAGGTTTTAGGCTGTTGGTTGAGATTAAAACACTTTACAAAATCTCGTATCAACCATCATAAACAAGCCCAGTATTAGTTATACAGCATATTCTGATGACAACATTTTTCATCAAATTGAGGCATGATTTTAAAATTTGAATCTTATTTTAAAGGTTTGCTGGAAAACTTTAATGACGTAACTCTAAATCTCAAATGATTTGAAGCAGCAGAAGCAGAAAACAGTCGAGGAAATAAGTCATCAGTAAATAAATTTTTTTTTCCTTTTTTTTCGGTTTTAAAATAAATATTTGGAGATCGTACATTCTGGATTGAATCAAAATTAGTTTAAAAAAGTAAAAATATCAATGGAAATATTTCACATTTCAGCAAATGAGCAAATTTGCAAACATTTCAATCCAGAGAGTCATTCAACCAATATATTTATTACCATCAATTATGATCGAATTGTTTTGTACTTATCAATCCTAAAATAAAAATATTTTTCATTTTATGATTTCGTATTTCCTCTTTTCGATTGGATAGGTATAGATTGTGTATTTCCTTAATGCTCTAAAGAATGGAAATCATAAGATAAGGAACAGGTTACATAGAGTTTTTTATTATCAATTATTAGGTTTTGTATAGATAATTCTTTTATAGCTAAAGAAAATTTAGTAAGTTAAATGGTAAAGAATATAATTATGAAACAATGATTAAATAATTAGAATAATTACCAATTTAAAAGAGACAATGATGCTAATGATGCTAGCAAATCAGTTTTCATGTATTAAATACAGGTCATACCTTCTTTTCTTCAGAGTGACTTGCTTGAATTTATATGTAAATATACTCCAAGTTAGAGCTTGGATACTAAAAAATTTTAAAGAAAGGGAAACCAACAGTAAGAAGTGACTCTCCAGGTGCAACCTCTACCTTGTTACTTTTAAAAGGGTTATTTTTTATATTTCCCGAGAATTATTAATATTTAAGTCTTTCAATTCATGCACATTTTTTTATATTCTTCTTAAATCTCATATAATTTTAAGAGGGTAGAACCTGACTTTATATTTAAACAAGAAATGTGATCCTTTCAATAAAGATAAAGAGGAAAGGAAATAGCGACAAGTTTTGGTCTAATTGGTGAACTTTCGAAGAAGATATAATAAGAAGATTTGTGGAGGATTATGTCTGGTAGAAAAATGAAAGAATCTACTTCTTCAAACATTAAAAGAAAATATGTTTTCTGTGTCCCTAGAAATGCGGGAAAGATCTGAGGTGAATTTGCATAGCCTTGAACGATCTTCGGAATGAATAGGGAGACAACAGGTGGAGTCGTCATCATGCTAGATGGAAGGTGATGAAGTGACAGGTTAAATGGGATTAATGAAAAGTAGGAAAAAAATTGGGGTTAAACAGAACCTTTAAGAACACCATTTTTTATTAATATAAGGGATAAACTATGCCAGCTTATAATATCTACTATGGAGCGACCCGAATGGAAACTAGAGAGATTATAGAGATAAAAAAAACAACAAATTATTTAGAAATCAAAACTGTCTCCATATGTATTTACATCTTCTAATGCGTCCAATACCACAACAAAAGATTGATCCACAAACATTTCGCAACCCAGAGAACCAGGTATCTGAGAGAAGGATTTTTCCAAAATACATCATAAATAAATCTTTACAAAACCCATACTAACGATATGGCGTAAGATTTGCAGATTTAAGACGTATAGAAATTATATTAAAATAAAGAGAGGTTAAAGCTATGATTGCATGATAGTTAGAAGGGTGAGAGGGGTTCCTCTGGAGTACCAGATGATAATTAACAAAAAGAATAACCAAAACAATCGAATGAATAAAAACACCATTCAAGGTTCGGCTACAACAATAACGTACGAGTAATAACTATGCTCGTACGTGCTTTCGTCTAACAACTCTTCCAATTTCTTTAGCTTCTGTATTTGGACATTAATTGTTGCGGAGTTAGACTCACATACCTTGTTTCAAATACGGAGGAGAAAACTATATATATATATATATATATATATATATATATATATATATATATATATATATATATATATATATATATATATATATATATATATATATATATATATAATTAAAACAGTAGGAATAAAGTTTCTGTAAAAAAAGAGCAAATAATAAGATAAGAGTTCAAGGAACACGAGAATTATCATTTCAAAGTTTGCTCTTGAACCACTTTTTTTATTTTCATTTCAAGTTCGAGGAGGGATGAAGACTTTTTTTTGAAGCAGAATATAAAATGGAGCATAGAATGAAGAAATAATAATTCCCTGAATATAAATTAAGTGTTTCATATTAGGATAATAAGAAAGTTAATATAAAAATGAAAGTAGAGTTGAAATTCTCAAACACAAGAATTGAAAAATATTTATATAGCAATATAAATATCTTTAGACTGTATATATATATATATATATATATATATATATATATATATATATATATATATATATATATATATATTATATATATATATATATATATATATATATATATATATATATGTGTGTGTGTGTGTGTGTGTGTGTGTGTGTGTGTGTGTGTGAGAGTGCATTAGGGATACATTTTTCTTCTGAGTCGCTGAAGATTCTGTAGTTACCAAAATGTTGTAAATACAAGTATGTGGTTCATTGGAACAATTCAAATGCAAACGAGAATTTCGGAGCTGTGAGAATGAAGATGATCTTAAATTTTTTTTGGATGTCCATCATATGCGGATGCTGATTTCAATGATATATACTCTCTCTCTCTCTCTCTCTCTCTCTCTCTCTCTCTCTCTCTCTCTCTCTCTCTCTCTCTCTATATATATATATATATATATATATATATATATATATATATATATATATATATATATATATATATATATATATATATATATATATATATATATATATATATATATATATATATATATATATATATATATATATATATATATATATATATATATATATATATATATATATATATATATATATATATATATATATATATATATATATATATATTAACCTAAACCTTGCTGCTGCTTGTCAGTCAATCTTTACAAGAAGCAGGAGATCACAAAGAGTTTTGCCACTCGTGCAAGTATAAACCAAAGGTAATATAGCTTGATTACGTTTATCTTAGTTATGGTCGAGCGGTTTAGTAGTTCAGTTGTAGTAGTAGTAGTCCTACGAAGTTCGGGGTCATCTTTGGGAGTGGGAAAAAAACCTGTATTCTTGAATAGAAAGGAAGTGACAGGAGCAAAGGTTAATGATGAACTAGTTTTGAGGTTCAAGGACTGTTCTATAGGTTAAATTTCTGATGAAAGAGTTTGCAGAATGTTGTTTTGATAGGCGGAGGGTAGGGTATATATATATATATATATATATATATTATATATATATATATATATATATATATATATATATATATATATATATATATATATATATATTATATATATATATATATATATATATATATATATATATATATATAATATATATATAAATATAACACTTTCCACCTCCGGGGTCGGGCCATCCTATGGCGCCACTAAAAACAACAAAATCTCAAACCCTAAAATGTTCTATTCAAGAACAACTTCAAGCGAAGGAGCTCCCATCAAGGCATTATCACCAGGTTTGCAATGTTAAAATAATTTAAAATCTTAAGAATAAGGGAAAGGGCAGGGTGAGAACCTGATGATAATGCCTTGATGGGAGCTCGTTCGCTTGAAGTTGTTCTTGAATCAAACATTTTAGGGTTCGAGGATAGCTCAACGGATTTAGCGTCGAGATTTTGTTGCTCTCAGTCGCAACATAAGGTGGTTCGACCCCGAAAGAGGAAAGCCTTTTTTGTCTTCCCGAAAGTATTCTAAATTTTCCAATTTATTTAATGCGGTTATTGCAATGATAAATATATATATATATATATATATATATATATATATATATATATATATATATATATATATATATATATATATATATATATATATATATATATATATATATATATATATATATATATATATATATAAAATGGGTTTATGGATATGTTAAATGACTGGATATTTAGAGGTAGTGGGATTTTTTAGATGCTTGAATAATATGATGTGGGTGAGTTTTATTGTTTTTGGTGAAAAGGGCTCCAGAAGTGTCAGGTGTAGTGAGTTTATCTATGGAGAGAGATTTTTTTTTTTATTTATAATTGACAACCAATCCTGT
>SEYY01018633.1:20000-27500 GCA_009176605.1 Armadillidium nasatum | reverse complement strand
TTGTGTTAAATATTTAAGAATATTGATTTAGTTACCCTTAGTTAAAAGGAAACTGTTAAAATATTTATTGTATATTTTATAAAATTATATTGATTTATTTATTATAACAAGGATCGTAAAACAAGAAAAGACTAAACCAACTATGAAAATTAAGAAGACCATATCAAGTGAAAAACAATCCGAAATTTACCACAAACAGGAAAGAGAGAGGTGGAGAAAGATTGGATAAACTCTCTTAAAAATAGTAAATAGAGATATTTAATTCTCTCCATAGTAAAATATTGAGGAGACTAGAAGATGATTACCTTGGATCATCGGTCAATACTTTAAACTGACTCTATAACCCATAATAAACAGTTTAGTTTATGAAGTATACTATAGAAATGGTTAATTTGAACCATTTGGTTGGTAATTTGATTAACTTCATAGTTATTGATAAGCAGTTAAACTTAATAGAAGGAGAAAGTATAAAAGTGAGTAAGGGCTCTCCATTGAAAACTTTGTTTTAATCTCTACTTTTGAGGATATGTAAGATAAAAACATATCAGCCTTCCTGAAGAGGAAGATAAAACCTCTTTCAGAATCAAGTGTAGTTAAGTTGAATTCATTAGACTCGGTTATTCTAAATATTTGAAGAAGTACTTTTATTTTTCTTTGTAAATTCTCATTTTGTAAGAAATATTACTAAAAACTAGGCCTTATATAAGATCGTTTAAGTCACGTTACCAGAGATTTTGTTAATTGTAAATATTATTTTCCTTGCTTATATAATAAACTTAATAAGTTATTACCATCTTTTATTTAATAGTCACATAAGAATTTGGAATTTGTTTATCTCACTTATTTTTATTTTTGAAATGATCATCTGTGCTCTTAACACCTACTCATAAATTACAATAGGGCCAGGTGAACCATTCTACAATATATATATATATATATATATATATATATATATATATATATATATATATATATATATATATATATATATATATATATATATATATATATATATATATATATTATATATATATATATATATATATAATATTATTATATATATTATTATAATTATATTATTTATTATTAGTATTTATTATTATCATTATCGTTATTATTATTATTACTATTACAATTATTATCATTCCTATTATTATTATCATCATTATTATTGGTATTATTATTATTATTATTATTATTATTATTATTATTATTATTATTATTATTATTATTATTATTATTATTATTATTAAAAATTTTATTATAAAATTTAATAATAATAATATAATTTATATATATATATATATATATATATATATATATATATATATATATTATATTATAATATATATATATATATATATATATATATATATATATATATATATATATATATATATATATATATATATATATATATATATATATATATATATATATATATATATATATATATATATATTTATATATATATAAGGATGTCGTTCACCCTTGTATTGGAGTACTGCTCTCATATCTGGGGTGGCTCTGTTTCACTCGTCTTTTGGATCAAAGGCTAAAAGATTTATAAACCTTTCCACTATTACTAATTCACTTGACCTTTTACCTTTGCGGCGTGATGTTAGTGCCTTGTCTCTTTTCTATACGTATTACAGCGGAAAATGCTCGAGGGAACTGTCCACTCGTATACCTTCACCTTTACGATGTCCTCGTAGCACAAGGGGTGAATTGTGTGCGCATAAATTTTGTGTGGACATAGGCAACTCCAGGCTTTCCGCTGTGGTGCTTCCTTCTTTCCAGCCATCACTATTCTGAGGAATTTTTCTTTCATCTTCTGTGTTTCCTGCCGAATATAATCTCAATTATTTTAAAGCCCACATCTGTGCTCAAATACGAAATTCGCGATTGGTGGAACTTTTGGATTGTTTTCTTTTTCTTTTTTATTGCTTTATCACCCCCTCCTTGAATAGGGCTTTGTCCGTAAGCGGTGGTGATATATATATATATATATATATATATATATATATATATATATATATATATATATATTATATATATATATATATATATATATATATATATATATATATATATATATATATATTTCAAATTTATCACTCAATCTCACGGGCAGAGCCGAACTCTCTCTCTCTCTCTCTCTCTCTCTCTCTCTCTCTCTCTCTTCTCTCTCTCTCTCTCTCTCTCTCTCTCTCTCTCTCTCTCTATCTTTATCTATATATATATATATATATATAGAGGCGTACCAATCTCCAGCAGAGTCGTGAAAATGTCAGAAATCAGGTTGCTAATGGCCGACTTGAAAAAATACACAACATTTAAAGGTGTGCAAATTAAATAATGTTGGGAAAACAGATAAAAGAAGTGTGCTTCAGACTTTACCAATATATGCAAGATTGAGCCTAGCGGTTTAGTCTGGGGTCGGAGAATTGGACAAAGAAAGGATGAGACTGTGTAGAAAGTCGTTTCCCACGAGCCCTTCTCAGTGGAGGAGGAATGCAGCGTGAGAGTTCAGAAGAGCAATGTCCGTTGTAATATCGATAGTATAAAGAGAGTGACGGAACAATTCGACGGGAAAAAGAGATTGGAGAGAGTTAGTAAGAGCAAAAGACTTTATAAGGCGAAGAGCCCTAGACACCACCTTTTCAAGAAGAGCTGCATGAGTGGAACCACTCCAGATGTGAGAGTCATATTCCATACAGAGGCGAACAACACCCTTATAAAGAGCAAGCAACTGGGGTGGAGTGAAGAAATTCTAAAGGCGCGTCAGAACAATCAACCTCTTAGAAGCTTGTTTTAAAAGAAAAGTAATGTGATCCTGAAAAGGAAGATCACGGAGAAAAGAACACCGAGAATATTGAGGACAGATGAAATTTTGAGTCGAGTGCTTTTGAAGATATCATAGTTGGGTGGAAGGTTGTGTCGAGTAGAAAGATGGGGAAATTGAGATTTTGAGGCATTGAAAACGACCATGTTTTCTCTGCTCCGATTTGAAATACGAGAAAGATCAGTTTGCATTTGTTCCAAGGTCATCCTTCTTCAATCATTTAACTGATGTTGAGAGTGGTGTGAAAGTGAAAGGAGTAATGTAGGGTAAAGTCATCGGCATAGGAGTGGATAGGAGACGAACTAACAGAGAAAAGGTCATTAATGAAAAGTAGAAAAAGTGTTGGGGATAGGACAGATGCTTGAGGAACACCACTATTAATAGATTTAAAGAAAAAATAAGCCGTAGCCGTCTACAACTGCTGCTATAGAACGACCGGAAAGGAAATCAGAGAGAAGGTCACAGAGAGACAGAAGACAGATTACCGAAAGACAGAAGTTTAGAAATCAAAGTTTTGTGCCAGACTCTTATATATATATATATATATATATATATATATATATTATATATATATATATATATATATATTATATATATATATATATATATATATATATGCATGTGTGTGTGTGTGTGTGTAAATTATTAGGTATTCATAATTTTTTGGTATTTAGTATTCGGTATTTGATATACGAATACATTTTTGATATTTCTTATCACTATATATATATATATATATATATATATATATATATATATATATATATATATATATATATATATATATATATATATATATATATATATATATATATATATATATATATATATATATATATATATATATATATATATATATATATATATATATATATATATATATATATATATATATATATATATATATATATATATATATATATATATATATATATATATATATATATAAATGATGGAAAGAAACAAGTCTACATGAACCACTAAAGAAGCAATATAACTGAAACCATTTATACACGTTTGCATATATATATCATACTAAAGGTGAACTAACTGATAAAAGGAAAATAGGAGAAGAATAATTCAAACCTTTCCTGTAAATTTTATGAAATAATATCGATAACTATTTGGTTTGTGATTAGAATATGACTGAGAATAAGACGATAGAAAAGTCTAAGAATATATTCCAAAATGAGAAAGTACGTTTGCTTAAGAATTATATTCGTGAAAGTGTAAAGAGAATGATGCCATCAATATCGAATAAGAAATAATACAGATTTTTAGATGTCAATGGAATAAAGAGCTCTCGATTCAAATATTTTGAGATAAAAAAATTGGTTGGAGTGTCTCTTTATTTAAGATTTGTATTAGACGCTAAAACTCTCCACTTAAATTCCTTTGTGGTTAGAGAACATTGTGATCCTGTCCAGAGTGTTGTTAAAGTAGAGAGTTTTCAAGCAGTTGTGTCGTGGATTGATTCGTGTTGACAGATACAGGATTTGAGTTTTAGAAGAATTAAAGACAACTTTTCTTTGTTGAAATTAGATTAATGAAATGTAGTAATAGTAAGTTCTCCAAAGGCCACCTTCATAACTTAACAAAACAATAATATATATATATATATATATATATATATATATATATATATATATATATATATATATATATATATATATATATATATATATATATATATATATATATATATATATATATATTGTGAGCCTCACAGGTAGTTGTCGTGCCATGGAAACTCGTAACCCAAGGAAGATATAATAGAAACTCAAGAATGATCATACGATCTTCACTTCACTTTAACAGATAAGTCTGTTATTATTTTTCATGTTTTTGGTTCATGGTTTTCAACACTCCTATATCTTCTCTTTTCTAGGTATCAACTTAATTAAAATAATTCAAATATCTAAATAACATTATATCTAAAAAAACTATTACCATCATACTAATAAAACTTAACTCCAAGAAAAATAAATTTAAATTACCAAAATTGCAAAGAAGGACTAAAATTCTCGAAGTGAAACTACACCAAAAACCCGTTTCACGTGAGTTATAGAAAGTTTCTTAATTTTTCAATTCAATTTTTCAATTAGGAATATGTTTTAACGAAATAACCATAGAAAAGGAAAATTTTTATAAATAAAATTATATAAATGAAATTTCTACAATTTTTTTCTAGTTCCGGGGAAGGAACTACATCAACACGAAACTATTTTCTCATCTTTTTCAAGAGTCCTTGTTCCTTAACGTTCCTCAATAATAGAAATTGGTCACAGGAATTTCTTTATTGATAATCACAACTTGTCAGTAAAAATTCCACATTCCTGTCAGTTCTTAACCAGAGCCCTAATCTGTTCAGCTCTTATAACCTTTCCTCTACTTCTGACCTTGTTGTCAAGATTTCATATATTATCCATTTTATTCAAAACAAAGAAAAACCTTCACCAATTTTACTCGATTTTTTTCATTACCCTTTGAACTACAAAAACAACAGTTCTTATTGGATTTTCGTTGCCATTTGCTCTTTTTCGTAATCCCCCTGCACTCGCAGAAAACATGAGATCATCTTTTCGATAGAGTCCGATTGCAGCATCAACCAACAAGCACGTCCTTACGAAAAGGAGAAAAGGACGCAACAATTCGATTAATAACACCACCAAGCGAATCAACAAAAATTTGCGTGAGTGTTAATGTTTAATTATATTTTTATTGTTTTTCTGATTGGTTATATATGGTTGTGCAATATATCTAACAATATATATATATATATATATATATATATATATATATATATATATATATATATATATATATATATATATATATATATATATATATATATATATATATATTATATATATATATATATATATATATATATATATATATATATATATATATATATATATATATATATATATATATATATATATATATATATATATATATATATATATATATATATATATATATATATATATATATTAGTGATGGCATCCGCATCCGCATCCGCAATGGCATGCGGAACATCCGAACATTTCAAAATTACATTCACATCCGCAAAAATTTTTCATCCGCATCCGCATCCGCATTTTCGAAAATTCAACATCCGCATCCGCATCCGCATCCGCATCTTTCAAAAATTCAACATCCGCATCCGCATCCGCATCCGCACTTCTCCAAAATTCGACATCCGCATCCGCATCCGCATCCGCAAATTTGAAAATATGACATCCGATCCATCACTAATATATATATATATATATATATATATATATATATATATATATATATATATATATATATATATATATATATATATATATATATATATATATATATATATATATATATATATATATATATATATATATATATATATATATATATCAAGAGTGAGGGTGAAGAGAGAACTATCGGATTGGTTTAGCATAGGAGTGGGATTGAGACAGGGGTTGTGTAATATCTCCATGTTATTTAATCTATTGATGAATGGTTTACTTAGAAAAATGGAGAGAGAAGGGAAGAGTATTACGTTGAGAAATATGGAGGGTGAATGTGAAGTGAATGTTTTACTTTTTGCAGATGATACGGCATGTGTTGGTGGCAGAATCTGGAGAAAAGATGAGAATACTTGTGAGAGAGTTTGAAGGGAAATGTGCAAACACAGATTGAAATTCAATCCAGCGAAGAATAAAGTTATGAGGATTGGAGGTGGGGATGAGGAAATGTGGAGGGAGGAATTGGTTTGTAGAAGTGTGAGAATGGAAACTTGAGGAGGTGAATGAATTCAAATATCTAGTAATGTTGGGTGGAAGGTAAGGGTGGGACGGAAAAAGGAATAAAGAACAGAGTGGTAGAAGGAATGAAAGTATTGGGGGGCCTAAGAAAAGTATGGAAGAAAGGAAAAATTTCGAAAGAAATAAAGATAAGAATGTTTGAATGTATGTGTTTACCTTCTGTTTTGTATGTGTGTGAAACATAGACGATAAGTGCTCGGTCGAGAAAAAGTTTCAAAGTCTTTGAGATGAAAGATTTGAGAGTGATATATAAATTGAGAAGGACTGATAGGATTAGAAATGAAAGAATAAGGGAGATGTGTAAATGGAAGAAGGGTATAATTGATTGAGAGGAGGAGGATGTGCTAAAATGGTTGGGACATATGTGAAGAATGAAAGAGAACAGAATGGTTGGCAAGGTACGTAGATCCGATGTAGATAGGGGAAGGGGAGGGGAAGGGGAAGGCCGAAGTGGAGATGGATGGATGGAGTGAGAGTGATTTTGATTGAAGGAATTTGAGTTTAGACGAGTTTAGAAGATTTGTGGAGACAGAGATGGAGGGAGGTGGTGAAAGCGTTGAAAGGTAAGAATAGTTATGTTTGTAAGGGAATTGTGGCGGGCACCACCTCACGAAAGTGGGAAAGGTGATAGTGAATATATATATATATATATATATATATATATATATATATATATATATATATATATATATATATATATATATATATATATATATATATATAATTAACATCCGCATCCGCATCCGCATCCGCATCCTCATCAAAATTAACATCCGCATCCGCATCCGCATCCTCATCAAAATTAACATCCGCATCCGCATTCGCATCCGCATCCGAACTTTT
>SEYY01018633.1:12500-17500 GCA_009176605.1 Armadillidium nasatum | reverse complement strand
AGTCCACAAACAGAACTTTTTAACTGCAGATCCAATCTTCTCTTGCACTTTAAATACAGTAACATTGTTGCCTTGTAACGAAAGATTTATTTTATTTAAAAAGCCAAAAATGTCCCAAAGGTAGGACAACTTAATCAATCAATTAAAATCACTAAAACTATCATTAAATTCAAATATTTCATCCTTAGACGTTGGGGAATGTTGGTTTAAAAACATTAAAACTTCTTTCATTTCAAACAGTCTCTTCAAAACATTTCCTTTAAATAACTATGGCACTTCGCAATGTAAAAAATTTTCATGCTCACAACCCATTTATTTACAAAATGCAGTGAATATCCTGCAATTCAGGGGACGGCATTTAAAAATTTTCAGACGATTCTCATGAAATTTTCGGTGCATATAGCTTTTTTTCCAGTGAAAAAAAAGTTCATTTCTAGCGTTATTCTGAGTCAATAACGGTTAAAAATAATTTTTTTTTTTTTTTTGGAAATTTGACCCTTTTTCAAATCAATGGTGGGGCCAAACCACTTCTCAAACTAACTTGAAATTTGGACTTTATATTTTGAATTCTATGAGCTACAAAAGCTTTTAACAAAATTTTGTTCCCAGAGATATAGAAAAAGTATTATAAGCCCAAAACTGACCAACTATCGAAATTTTTTTTTTTTTTGAAAAAAATACGGACAAAATAAAAATAAAAAAAACACTACAACTATAAATTTCATTTATAGTTGTTGGGCGTATTCATTTTTTTCAACTTTTGGACAAAATAACTTTCAAACCGTTATAGACTCAGAAAAAACGCTCGAAACCATCTTAGAAAGTCTGGGAAAAAATGCATATACCCTGAAAATTTCAGCTCAATCGGTCAAATAAATTTTTTTTTTAGATGTATTCTCAAATTCATATGTTATAAAACACATTAAATTGCCATTGTCATATATGTTTTGCACTTTCATCGACTTTAAGAGAAAAAACTGCACAGTTTTAAGCAACCTACTACAGTTTCCTCGATATTATTAGTTATTCTTACGATTCTACGCTTCACCTCGTCATACCTGGTTTGGCTGTATTTTATAACATATTCGAGATGCCAAAATATTTATTGCTGGAACTATTACGTTTTCCGGGACTGTATGTGGATACCCAGTTTTAGCAATTAATTGCGATAATTCATAAGAAGTCATAACTAGATTTTCAGGCAAAGAACCCGGAGAAAAATTCTAAGACGTTGTCTTCTTGCTAGTAAATAATTCTTTCTTTTTATTTGTAAAGAAATAAATCTGCTTGTTACTGAAGTTCAAATACTTTCATTGTGAGTGCCGCTTCAACTTTGAAGGTCTCATGGACTCATTTGATAGTGACGTATAACAAATATCACACAATTTTTAATTTTTAAAAAAATCATTATATGTTATTCGCTACCATATGCTAGTTAGGTGCTTATTTTAAATTAATTATTTTTAAAATAACATATTTTAGTATCTTTCGTAAAGTCTATTTGTGACTCTGGATCTGGTTTTTCATGGCCCGCTATTTGGGAAATGATGCAATAGAAAAAAGAGGAATAAAACCAACACAGAACCCGAATATAATGCACATCTCTCAGGGTGGGTGCATAAGGAAGCCTTGAAGAGAGGATGATTAAATGCAAGAGGAAAAATAGATGATGCTAGAGAGTTCCACAGAACAGAGGTGACTGAAAGAAGGAGTTTCTAGCATCCACACAAAATTCGTGCGAAACCAGGGCACCCCTTGTACAAACGAGGGCGACGCAATGGAGGTGGAATGCGAGAGGCCAATTCCCTCAAGCATATGCCATTGTAGTACCCATAGAAATGAGATAAAGCACCAACGTCACGTCGCAGAGATAGAGGGTCAAGAGAGTTTCAAAATAGAGGATAGATTATAAATCTCTTAGCCTTGGACTCAACCCTATCCAGGAGAGTGGAGGAATTGGAGCCCCCCCCAAAAAAAAATGTGAGAGTAGTACTTCGCACAAGGGTGAATAAGACCCTTAATATATTTGGAGTAACCGCTCAGGAGGAAAAATTCTCGCAACCTGAATAGTACTCCCAGCTTCTTAGAAGTCGCCTTAGCAACCATTGTGATATGTGGCTTCCGAGACAATTTATTGTCTATGTTTAGACCAAGAATGTTAATGTTATTTACAGGTGAGAAGGGGGAGCCGTCGAAGAGGATAGAAAAGTTGGGAGATGTTTTTGAGAGGGAGATGTGAAGAAGTTTAGTTTTTAAAGAGTTGAATTTCACATCCAGATCGACAAGAATTGAATCAGAAAGTTGAAGACGAAATGGAACTCTAGAAGCAAAAGAAGAAGCAGATTTGAAATGAGTAGAAGAATGTAGAGTCATCGGCATAAGAGAGAACAGAGTTAGAAGTGCAGTTGAAAAGATCGTTAATGAAAAGTAAGAATAATGTTGGAGATAAAACAGAACCCTGAGGAGCACCACTATTGACAGGTAATTTTCCATGTTTTGGAGTAGGAGGAGGGGTTCCAGAATCGAACAGGGTGGAATCAGATGAAAAAAGGAGGTCGAAAAAATTAGCTTTTTCAGTGGAAGTATTAGGTACAGAACCATAAGAGCGAATAAGAGGAGGAAAGACAGATTTACACAAGTTATTAGAGATATTTTTGACAAGAGGTCAGAAATTTTTATCAGAAGGAGAACCATTAATTTCAGCGTATTTCCTTTTTGTAAAAGTACGCTTAATCCGTCGAAGAACATACCTGCAACGATTCTGAGCTGAATGAAAATTAGCAAGAGTGATAGATGGAGAGTTTTCCAATCACGATAAAAGCGTTCTCTCCCGAAGGACAAGAGAATAATTACCATCAAACCATGGATTTTGAGGAGAAAAAGATTTACTTCAAGATGGAATGAACCTGTCAATCCCATCGACGATTACTACTCCCACCTCTTCAGAGAGGACTGAAGCGTCCCCCGAGCCAAGGCAGGATTCATTCCAATGCTAGTTAACAAAGAAGCGACTCATTGCCCCCCAATTAGCCCGATTAAAGTGCCAGAAAGTACGTTTAGGGAATGGTGGAGCTGTTGGAGAGAAGTAGTGTAGCTAAGAGCTATAAGATTATGATCAGAGTTACAGATATAAAGTAAAATGTTGTCTTTATATCTAGAAGGAGTAGTGGTGAAGCATAAATCAAGTTTATTCAATAACTGGTTAGGATGATCTAGAATGTGGGTGGGTTCCCTAATCAACTGCACCAGATCGTTGAGAACGCTGAATGATTTGACATCCTTCCCACCTGTATCAGTATGAGAGGAACCCATCCACTCAGTATGGTGTACGTTGAAATCCCCTAATAGAGGACTTCAGCATTTGGATGAGAAGAAATAACAGACTCGTGAGAAGTAGTAAGATGTTGAAAATGACTTGGAAAATCTGTTCAATTAGGGGAGCAGTAGCAGAAATACAAGATAATTGTTGTAGTAAGATTTTGAGAAAAAAGTATCAAAATTAGGAGATTCAAGATTACGAGACGTGTCACAGGAGTGTTACTGTTAATATAGGCACAGACTCCACCATTTAGTCGGAAATTGTGAAAAAAGTTGCAGTTAGACATTAAGGTAATTAGTGAAAGAATCCCTGCCCAGCTGGATCTCAGACTGAAGCAAAAGGTTAGGAAGAGAGTTAGAGAGGTGATGTTCCACGGAGGCCATTGGACGTTGGGAAAGGTTATTACCTATTGAGCCCCCGCTTACGCCCAACCCCACGATCTCTCAATTTAGACATTCAAAGAAACACACACACACACACACACACACGCACAAACACATACACAAGCACGCAGGCATACAAGTAAACAAGCACTCACACACACACGCAAGCACTCGGACGTTTGCGCATACAATAAACTAATATTAAAACAAATTACTATTAAAATTATTAAAGCTATTAAAATTAGTATTAAAAATATTAAAAAAATATATTATTATAATAAAAAATGAGATAAATTAATACTGGAGCAATTTTAATTAAAACTTTAAAGAAAATAAGTAGCAAATTTAAAACTATAAAAGTTTAATCAACAATAAATAATTAGCTTAAAAAAATATCGAACTCTTCTGTCGATAAATACTTCTTATAATTAATTAACAACACTAATAATTTAAAACTTTTTACACTTATTTAAAAATTAAAACGAACAACACAATTAAAAACTAAAAAAATAGAAAAAAAAAAAAACACACACACATATATAATAGATCAGGAAGACTACCAAACACATCCTTTCTTTTTCACTTTCACATATAGTATATATATATATATATATATATATATATAGATATATATATATATATATATATATATATATATATATATATATATATATATATATATATATATATATATATATATATATATATATATATATATATATATATATATATATATATATATATATATATTCTTTTAAAGGACGCATAGTGGTCGAAAATGTAATAAGATCGTTAAATCAAAGGCCGAGATGAACTGGCACATGACTTTTGAAAATTTTTAAGTCATACAAAGTGTGAGAAAATAGAAGAAGGAAGGATAACATGTTTAGTATAAGAAGAGACTAGAATCCATATGTTTATAGAAAAAATTGTTTTGTTTCATAGAATAAATTGAAGGAAGGTGGAGAAAGAGGAATAGAACCTAAAACATTCAGATGAAAGTTAAAGGACGCATTTTTGAGCAAAGAGTTCAACACTTTGCAGAAGGTAAGATATTTAAGTAGCTTTCGATAGAAACGAACCAAGGCAATGTGCATTAAAACTGTGTCATTTAGAACAATTTAGAAAGATTGAGAAGATGAATAAAGATGTAAGCCAGTATGTAAAGGGTATTACTAATGGCTAAGAATAGATTTTGTACATTTCCTCAAATGAAATATTGGGATGATGAGTATTCTGAAGTTTGAAAACAACGGTATACTTCTCGGAAAACAGACGTTCTTGTAACGAATTGAATG
>SEYY01018633.1:0-2500 GCA_009176605.1 Armadillidium nasatum | reverse complement strand
TTATTTGATGGTGATAAAAGTTATAAGGTCTCCTTACCCTTTTAATTAAAAAAAAAATAACGTGTGCTAGACAATTCCAAGATGTGTGCAAAATTAAACAGTTGTATTTGTAAACGAATTTATTTGCATGAAATAGTGTAGTGTAGTTTGGTAAGCGTGGTTTTGTCGTTCGAAGCGGTTGGAGGTTGACGAGTTACAGCTATATAAAGTTATAAAGATGTTAGTAATTTTTTATTTTATATTTGTTACTAGAAACGATATTGCCCATGCTTTTCTCAGCATAAATGCTGAATAAAATAAAAAAAAAAAAAAAAAAAAAAAAAAAAAAAAAAAAAAAGAGAAACCCTTGTTTATTTAAAGTCAGTTTTCTGACTGCTGAGCCCTTCACCAGTCCAACTCTTGAAGCATGCTAAATCACACGTTCAGTAAAGGCTGAGACACATTAGTCATGTCTCCTTCAGAATCCAAGTTAAGTTTCACGTCTTAACAGAAGATATATATGGATTCCTTCCTTTAATTATTAGTGCTTGAGCAATAAATGTCTTTCTGCTATTGGGTCAACCGGTTATTCAGCGATAGAGTTCAGTAGTTATAGACGACCACTGTCAATATTCCAAGGATTAAAATTTTCGGCTGAATTAAATCCGAAACTTGTTTTAAAAATCTTCTTCAAATAGATGTTATTATATTTTTCCTTCTTCATATTAATGCATAATATAAAAAATAAATACAAAAAATCATAAAAAAAATATTACAATCCCCTTTAACAAAGGCTAACTAAATTGTATCAAACTTAATCATAAAACATTATTTATACAAAATATACAAGCCTATATTATTTTATATATATTAAAATATCTTCATTATGTATTAAACTATTTTTGTACTAACTTTGGCTATTTTTAACCACTTAATTAAAAAGTTATTAGCATATAACTATATAATGCAAATTTCTAACAGAATCAGATGTGGTTCATTATAACCGTGTTAAGCTAAAGCATATAAAATAAATTATTTATCCAATATAAACGTTTCTTTTGCGTACAAATATCGTTTTTATAATAACATTATTAAAAATACTTCAGCAACAGAATAACTCTCAATTACTTAAATAAACGCAAAGAAGTTTCATAATCCATTAGACAAGTTTATAAACAGTAATGATAAAAATAACGCAATTACAAGCTCTCAAAAATGTCGTCTGCTGAAGAATCATATAAGAATAATGAAATAAAACAATTTATGGTCTTAAAATTAAGAAAATAGTTAAATAATTTATTACATTTAATATTAACTACTTAAATATTAATAATAATAAAATAAATAAATAAGTAACCCTTTTAAAATAAAGAAACCTTAATATAAACAAAAAACAGCTGAACGAAAATATATGCTTTCACCTTATTTCAAACATTACGGAATAGACTCCTATTCGAGCTGCCCGTCCTCTAATTGTTTCGTGATCGAATATATATGAAAATAAGCTAAAATTTATTGTAGACTATATTAATTTTTGATATAAAATATATATTATGAACTTTTTAATAATTTCTATTTTAAATATTTCATATTAAAATATAATATAAAGTTTAAAACGTAATATAACAATAAATGAATTAATGTCTTATAAAAATAATTCATAACATTATTAAAAATATTCCAACATTTTAATTTATATAAGGCTAACAATTTTAATATCATAAAAAAATTTGGATAAACAGAGATGAATTTTAATTTAACTATTAAATATATTAATACGAGTCAAACTCTAATTATAACTATTCAACACACGCACACGCACGCACACACACACACACACACACACACACACATACACACATACATACATAAATTTATATATATATATATACATATATTATTATATATATATATATATATATATATATATATATATTATATATTATATATATATATATAATATATATATATATATATATATATATATATATATATATATATATATATATATATATATTATATATATATATATATATATATATATATATATATATATATATATATATATATATATATATATATATATATATATATATATATATATATATATATATATATATATATATAATATATATATATATATATATATATATATATATATATATATATATATATATATATATATATATTATATATATATATATATATAATATATATATATATATATTATATATATATATATATATATATATATATATATATATATATATATAGAAAAAAAACTTTCGTGCAAACTCAAAAATATATGAAATAAAATATGATTCTATTTATTACTTTAAAAGTTTTATATGTAATATGTTTAATTAATAAAATATTTTTAATATATTATATATATATATATATTATATATATATATATATATATATATATATATATATATATATATATATATAATATATATATATATATATATATATAGAGAGAGAGAGAGAGAGAGAGAGAGAGAGAGAGAGAGAGAGAA
>SEYY01018632.1:80000-81898 GCA_009176605.1 Armadillidium nasatum | reverse complement strand
CAGCATATTTCTATTTAATTTTTGTTCTGGTAATACAAAAAACTTTTTGTTTTGGAAATTTAAAAAAAATAATAATAATAATAAATCAAAGCAAATAGTAGTTCTTAATTATAATTATACTTTACAAAACCTTCACTGATTTAGACTCCATGTTTAAGAAAACTTTACTACATAAATGATATTAATTATAAAGTAATTCAATATACATGTTTATAATTTCGGAAATAGATTTGTAATTATATAATTTTGGAGGAATTGCTATGGAAATATATTATGCATATTCATACATTCCATTTTCAATTTTTTATTTCATATTACATTTTATTAATGCATATCATTAGTAGTAGGGTATGAATATTATCGCTCAGAAAAGCCTAATGGTCTTTTCTGCAATTGGGGGCAATGTTGCATTCTCAGGAACCTTCCTGACCTTTTTTTTTGTCGGTGCACGGATCCCCGCGAACTCCTGCCCCCCTTACCACTCGATTCGAACCGATTTCTGCCGGATTGAACTAAAAAAAAGGATCAGGAAAGAGTGAGGTGAACGTAACAATTCTGCAAACGCAGGTAACTTCTTGATACCAATTTTGGAGGATTCATGGGTCCCCCCAGGGGTCCCTTCTCCTGACGTGAGGTCAATTTTGATAGGTTGAACCCCCAAAATGGTGTCAGGAAAGGACGTGAGGTCAATTTGAGAGGAATGATTTGCAATTGCAAATCAAAATCCTGTTAAGAGTTTTTTGAACGACAATGTGGGCATGCAGCTACTATCATTTATTTTATTTATTTGATACATTTATTGCATACAATTACTTTAATCATTTTGCATATAATATATTACAATATTTTACTAAAAAGCAATATATATTTTTTTTGCATTTTGCATAAATTTTATATAATTATTTAATATGTAATATATTGCAATTTTTTATTAAAAGATTTTTTTTTTTTATTCTGAAAATATTCTAATTCTACATAATTCATCGCAAATTTTATAATAGTTCTACTTTAACTTTGACACAAAGTCAAGAACACAGCTTTTACTCTCCTCTTGTCACTTCCTCAAGAGCAACAATATTCAGGGCTCAAAAGCATGATTTTATTGCACATCATGTTAAGTATAATCTGAAATACAATATTAATAATAATAAAAATAACAAAAACAATAATAATAATGATGATAATAATAATAATGATAATAATAATAAAAATAATAATAATAATAATAATAATAATAATAATAATAATAATAATAATAATAATAATAATAATAATAATAAGGTTGAACTTTTGAATGATGTGTCCGACCAGTTTGTAGAATGAAAATGAAACAAAAATATCTTTATCTGAAAAAGGAGACAGTTTTTACTCTAAACTTTACGGTAGAGGTCCAGAGTAGCGACAAGAGAAGATGTAACTTTAGATTTAAAAATGGGAACAGATTTGAAACTAGCAAAAGAATGGTTTGTGGAATCTGTAACACATGGATGGATAGAGTTATATGAGCAACTGAGAAGATCTTTATTGAAAAGTAGGGCTAGAATAAAGAATAAGACATAAACCTGAGAATCATTACTATTGTCAGTAAAGGAAAAGTTCTCCCATCAACAGCAGCAAATATGGAACGATTTGACAGCAAGCGAAGCTTAAGAAAGCAAAGAGAAAGAAGGAACTAAAAGAAGTAGAGCTTGGAAAACAGCGATGCATAACACACCAAGACAAATGCCTCGTACATGTCCATGTCAAGTGCCATCACACAGGACTCCCCATAGCCACAAAGGACAAAAGACTAGATAAATTTGTGAGATACAAAAGTATATCATCAGTAGATCGGAGAGAAGAGAATGGGATTCCACATGATTCAAGAGATTAGAGTTGAGAACAATATAATAAGATCT
>SEYY01018632.1:60000-70000 GCA_009176605.1 Armadillidium nasatum | reverse complement strand
GGAAAGATATTTCCAGAAGAAAAGAGGTTGAAAAGTAGAGGTAAATGTCATATTTCATCAAAGCCTTGTATGCATTAAAATCTAAATCCTTCACAGGACTTCCCATAGATGATCTTGAACGTCGAAAGTAAGTATTCTGATGATCTATCGGATGAAAGGAATAAGTTTTTAGATGATTGATGAGAACTGAGAATAAATTAAATACCGTATGCAAAATACAATTGAAAGTTATAGGGCAATGATTCGTAGGTTTAGAACTAAAACCCATTTTAAAGATCGGTTGTATGTTAGCGAACATACAACTCTTAAGAAATATATTAATATTAAAACATAGAGAGAATAGTTGAACGAGTATCGTAGTTTACCGAAAGACTCATTCTATCAAAAGACAATGAAAGATTCCTAACCTTTACAGATGTCACAATACGATTCGTCCAACCAAATGTAATCATGTGGCCATTGAACCCTCGAGTTGAAAAGTAGATGAAGGAGGATATCTCCAAAAAATACTATTTTCAGAAGGATTATTAATTACAAAACTGTCACAACAAATATTTGAAGAAAGGTAGATACAGAGGCATTAAAGATGCAATTTTTTAGATGATAGAAGTCTTTGTCAAGAGCGGAACCAAAATGCTCTTCGCATTTTCTTGTATTTAAAGTATTCTTTTTTCCTTTGCAACGATACTGAACAGATTCATTTATGAAGAGTGAAAAGAAAAAGATAATATTTCCTTATTCTATTCTCATTACTCTCCTGTTCTTATTAGCTCTATCCAATCTTTTTGTTGTCATAGAACTAATGTTACTCTTCTCCTTATCCTATCGATGTTACATTAGACACTTCTCTTCTGCTCTTGAGTCGTATACCTCATCCTTTCCACACAATCTCATCCATTCTCCGACCTCAGACTTAACAGCTATGCTCATTCTAACATTTACTGCACTGGTTAGGTCTGTAATATTGCTTTTTCTTTTATTTTCTACCCCTTTCGATTTGCGCACATTTTATGTCATGTCGGACAGTCTAGCAGAAGGACAATATTGCTAGTTTTCATAATTATGATTTTAAACAATGTGGACATCATACCTTTTACTATCGGAATGTTATATATATATATATATATATATATATATATATATATATATATATATATATATATATATATATATATATATATATATATATATATATATATATATATATATACGGAAAGAAAGATAGATAGAGACCTACTTCTTTTGCTATCGATAAGTATCTCTCAAAAACTTTAAGACCTTCTATTTTGTCCTTGTATTTTGCTCTCATGTGGAGTGTTATTCCAATGACCACAACAGATGTTTCTTTTCCAGTCAGAGATTTCTGTAAAATAGAATCACGAAATCAGTATTGTGAGGGTAATAATTTTCCTTTTGCCATATATTCATATATCGATTATATATATATATATATATATATATATATATATATATATATATATATATATATATATATATATATATATATATATATATATATATATATATATATATATATATATATATATATATATATATATATATATATATATATATATATATATATATATATATATATATATATATATATATATATATATATATATATATATATATATATATATATATATATATATATATATATATATATATATATATATATATATATATATATATATATATATATATATATATATATATATATATATATATATATATAGGGGGAGGACGTAGCGCCGTCCGAAGCGATGTAAGTACCCCCCATTGGGCATAACCCACGGAGTGATAGGATGGGCTAGACCATTCCGTTTCACTCCGTTGCCCTTTGGTTCGTTCCTTTTCGCGTTTCATCTTCTCAGAGGGTCTCTAGTGTACCCTTGACTCACATTGGAGTGCCTATTCTCCCAACCTTCCTCCTTCTTCACATGTGTCCTACAATATTTACAAACGCTTACACTTACATTACCTATTTTAAATTAATCAAAAATGGCGAAACTTAAATCTGCCTCGGAGAATCCAAGAGGGGCGGATTCCAAACATAGCCCCTCATCTACTCCTTCCCCCATCACCACTTGGGAGTTGGTGGCCTCCGGTGATGGGGTTGGCGCCACCAAGACCTCTATGCCGGCTTGCCCTGGTGCACGGTCTTCGTTTTTTCATTAATTTCTGCAACATTCGCGGTCTTTTTTCTAATCTCCACTTTGTCGAACACCACCTCTCTTCTTCTAGACCTCATCTCTTGTTCTTAACTGAAACTCAGGTGTCTGGGTGCTCTGACAGCAAACCCTACTCTGTTTCCTCCTACTGTCTCTATCCTCAATTTTCAGCCAAAGGCGGATGTTGCGCATATGTGCGCAACGATGTTGTCTGTTCTCGTGTCTCTAATTTGGAGTCTTCTGAATTCTCAACTTTATGGCTCAAACTTTCTTGCAATTCTACAACTAAATTCATTTGCTCTGTCTACTTATCCCTAATCTACAGACTATCCAAAATTCTTCGACTATCTTAACTCCAAAATAGAACACATTCTTTCTTCTTCTCCTTTCTCTGAAATCATCATTTTAGGTGATTTCAATGTTCACCACCGCCAATGGCTTTCATCTAGTTCTCAAGATCCAGCTGGTGAACTCGCCTTCCAATTTTCTATCCAGAACAACCTTGAGCAGTTGGTGCAACTCCCTACCCGTATCCCTGACCGTCTTGGTGATGAACCCAACATTCTAGACCTTTTTCTAACTTCTAATCCTTCTCCTTATACTGTTAAACTCTTTCCTCCTCTGGGTTCATCCGATCACCTTCTTATCTCCGTATCTTGTCCTGTCTCTTCAAGTCTTCCGCAAGAACGGCCCCCCGCCTTCGGCGAGGAGACGTTTCTGGCATTTCGGTGCCACTAACTGGTCTGACTTGCGGTCGTACTTTTCTGATTTTCCATGGAATGATTACTGTTTCCGTGGGAGGGGTCCCTCGGAGTGCGCTGAGCGCATAACTGAGGTGATTCTCTCTGGCATGGAGGCGTACATTCCATATTCTTTCCCTTCCACTAAACCTAATAAACCTTGGTTTAACTCTGCTTGTTCTCGTGCTATCCGCCGCAGGGATGCTGCCTTCAGGGACTACCGTCGTCTTCAAACTCCAGAAATCTCATGCAACTTATATTTCATCCCGGAATCGTGCAAAATCTATTCTTCGAGATACTAAAAACTTTTTCTCCGTCGCAAATGCAATAATCTTTCTGGCTCCTCTTCCTCTCGCCCTTTCTGGCATTTTGCAAAAAATGTCAACTCTAACTTTGCTTCTTCCTCTTTCCCTCCTCTAGTATCTTCTGACGGTACAACTGCCGTTTTGCCTTCCTCTAAAGCTGAACTCTTTGCTCAAACTTTTGCCTTAAATTCAACCTTAGACGATTCCGGAGCTGTTCCTACTCCTTCAACCCCCTCTAACTCATTTATGCCTAAAATTGTAATTTCTTCTAAAGACGTCACTTCTGCTCTCTCTGAGCTTAATACTAAGAAGGCGTACGGTCCTGATGGTATCCCTCCTGTGGTTCTCAAAACTTGTGCTTCCGAGCTTGCACCCTGCCTTGGTAAACTATTTCGTCTTTGTCTTTCTACTTCAACCTTCCCTTCTTGCTGGAAACGTGCGCTCATTCAACCTGTGCCGAAGAAGGGGGACCCCTCTCAGCCCTCTAACTATCGTCCTATTTCTTTAACCTCCGTTCTTTCTAAAGTTTTCGAATCTATCCTTAACAGGAAGATTTGGAAAACATCTCAATTCTTCTAATCTTATCTCTGATCGCCAGTATGGCTTTCGAAAGAAACGCTCTACTGGTGATCTTCTTTCCCTTCTCTCTGACTCTTGGTCCTCCGCTCTTCGGCATTTCGGTGAATCTTTTGCTGTAGCGCTGGACATATCGAAAGCTTTCGATAGAGTCTGGCACAAAGCTTTGATTTCCAAACTTCCCTCTTTCGGAATCTATCCTTCTCTCTGTGACCTTCTCTCTGATTTCCTTTCCGGTCGTTCTATAGCAGCTGTTGTAGACGGCCACCGTTCATCCTATAAATCCATTAATAGTGGTGTTCCTCAAGGATCTGTCCTATCCCCAACACTTTTTCTGTTTTTCATTAATGACCTTCTCTCTATTACTTCATCTCCTATCCACTCCTATGCTGATGACTCCACCCTTCATTACTCTTTTCATTTTGAAAGACGCCCCTCCCAGCAACAGTTAATAGAGGCAAGGAGGGTGGCCTTGGAGCAACTAACCTCTGATCTATCTCTCATTTCCAATTGGGGCAAAGAAAACATGGTCGTTTTCAATGCCTCAAAAACTCAATTCCTCCATCTCTCTACTCGACACAATCTTCCACACAACTACGATATCTTCTTCGAAAACACGCAACTCAAACCTTCATCTCTCCTTAATATTCTCGGTGTTTCTTTTTCTCGTGATCTTTCTTGGAAAGATCACATTACCTCTCTTCCTAAACAAGCTTCTAAGAGGTTGGGTGTTCTGAGGCGCCTTCAGTATTTCTTCACACCACCCCAGTTGCTTGCTCTGTATAGGGGTGTTGTTCGCCCCTGTATGGAGTATGCGTCACACATCTGGGGTGGTTCCACACACACAGCTCTCCTGGAAAAGGTGGAGTCTAGAGCTTTTCGCCTTATCAATTCTCCTGCTCTCACTAATTCTCTCCAATCTCTTTCTGCCCGTCGAAATGTTGCGTCACTCTCTCTCTACTATCGCTATTACAATGGACACTGCTCTTCTGAACTCTCTCGTCGCATACCTCCTCCATTAAGAAGGGTTCGTGCGACTCGTCTTTCTACACAGTCTCATCCTTTCTCTGTCCAACTCTCTGACCCCAGACTTAACCTCTATGCTCAATCTTACATTTACTCTACTGGTAAAGTCTGGAACACACTTCCTTCATCTATTTTCCCAACTACCTATGACTTAAGCACCTTTAAACGCCGTGTATCAGGTCATGTCGGCCTTTAATTTGACCATGTTTCCGACTTTCCTCCCAACTCTGGTGGAACAATGGTAGGCCTCTGGCCTTTGCCCACCAGAGGAGAAATAAAAAAAAAAAAAAAAAAAAAATATATATATATATATATATATATATATATATATATATATATATATATATATATATATATATATATATATATATATATATATATATATATATATATATATATATATATATATATATATATACATATAATCACTATAGTTTTCCCTCCCTTCAAACTACTAATATGGATGGGATAAATAAAGGTCTTATCGAGGACCTAGGGAAACTAAAGCTCTCTTTCCTCCTTCAGTTGTGAAAGTTGATATATCAATCATGACAATTTCCTCGATCTTATTATAGAAGTATCAAATAATCACTGTTATAATTGATGTGGTAGAAAGATTGAAGCAACAAGTTTGTGTTACAATACAAGTAATGGTTCTACTCCCTGTGCAACCCTATTAAAAATTATAATGAGAGAAAGGATAGACACCTAAATTAATATGAATATAATATGAATGTTATCACGAGAAGGATATTTAATAGAGAGTATTGAAGGATAGATATTGAAAATAACAACTAAATACAATATACTTTTGTGATGTGTTAATATTAAAGACATTTTGGTACTTCGGTTTCTATATAACAACTGACGTTAAAGGTGTAACAATGACAACCAATGAACAAGTTTTCTATTATCGATAAATAATTGATGAAAAAGTCTATGAAAATTGAAAAAGAGAAATCATGTTCTTCCTGAGATTTGAACCAGCAATCCATCAATTTATCCACTACACTAACTACTCACGTGGATTGAGTAGTAGATATGGGGATAAACTCGAATTTCTCATGCGATGAGAAGCTTCTTCTAATACGAGAGGAAACGTTTCTTTCTTTCATTTCATAGATCTTTTCAATTTTTTTTTTTCGAGATTATTTCGAGATGTTAGTAATATTAATTTACACACACACACACACACATATACATATATATATATATATATATATATATATATATATATATATATATATATATATATATATATATATATATATATATATATATATATATATATATATATAATATATATATATATATATATATATATATATTATATATATATATATATATATATATATATATATATATATATATATATATATATATATATATATATATATATATATATATATATATATATATATATATTTAATTTTTTTTTTAAAATTTTAATTTTTTAGTAGTTATTAAGGCCTTGGAGTTATATTTGAACCAACAACATTTGGCGCAACAGACTAACACTCTTACCACTATATATATATATATATATATATATATATATATTATATATATATATATATATATATATATATATATATATATATATATATATATATATATATATATATATATATATATATATATATATATATCGAATGTTTACCTCAAGCATTTTCATTCTAGTAACAAAGTAGTCATCAGTATATATAACTGAATAGAAATAAAAAATTGTGTTAGTTTTCGCGTCGAAGATTTCGTAATTTGATACAAATTTTTCAGGTAGAACAGTATTTGTGATACTCTGATATATATATATATATATATATATATATATATATATATATATATATATATATATATATATATATATATATATATATATATATATATATATATATATATATATATATATATATATATATATATATATATCAAAATGAAAATTTGCCCCTCCGGAAGGGTTATTAGCTCTGTCAGTAGGCTCATTCGAGGATGAATCAAAGGTTTCACGGGCAGACGGCAATCATCCGCTAACTGGCCAGTCCTATCTCCGTTGCTAATTTTTTATTCCACCAGCAGCAAGCACTCCGCTGGTGTACTTATATATATATATATATATATATATATATATATATATATATATATATATATATATATATATATATATATATATATATATATATATATATATATATAACAGATTAAATGGATATCGAAAACTTGCGCCATATATTATTTAGAGCGATCGTATTCCAACAAACCAAAATAATATTTTTCCTCTCTCTATGGCAATAAAAACTCAAAGCAATAAAACAAAGTAACAATGAATTAAAACACGAAATACGAAAAGATAAAATGGACCCCAAGCTTTCAAGGCTGGTTCCTTTCAAACCTTCCTTGAATAAAGACTCTGGGCGTAGGGTGGAAAGTTCAGTTCCATTTTATCTTTTTGCATTTAGTATTTTAATTCAATGTTACTTTGTTTTCTTGTTTATGTTTTTATTTTGTTAAAGCAGATAAAAATTATTTGGTTCACAAGTGTAGTTCGTAGGGATAGATCACGATATATATATATATATATATATATATATATATATATATATATATATATATATATATATATATATATATATATATATATATATATATATATATATATATATATATATATATATATATATATATATATATATATAGTGACAATTTTAAAATCATTTTATTTATGTTTGTAATTAGGTATAAAAATAACCATATTTAGTAAGAAAACCAGTAGTTTGCTAATGTTTAAATATATGTAAAAAATCAACTTCCGAAAAGTTAACAGGAAGATTTTGAAACTCATCAATTCTTCTAATCTTATCTCTGATCGCATGTTTGGCTTTCGAGAGGAACTATCTACTGGAGATCTTCTTTTTCTTCTTATTGACTCTTGGTCCTCCGCTCTTCTACATTTTGGTGAATCTTTTGCTGTCGCTCTACATGTTTCGAGAGCCATTGGTAAACTCCTGAACAAAACTTTGATTTCTAAACTTCCCTCCTTCGGTTTCTATCCTTCTCTCTGTGGACTACTCTCTGATTTCCTTTCCAGTCGTTATATAGCAGCTGTTGTAGACGGTCACCGCTCATCCTTTAAGTCTATTAACAATGGTGTTCATCAGAGATCTGTCCTATCCCTAACTCTTTTTCTACTTTCCATTAATGACCTACTCTTTATTACTTCATCAGCTATGCTAACAACTTTATCCTTCATTACTCTTTTCATTTTAAAAGGTGCCCCACTCAACAGCAATAATTAACGCTAGTAGGGTAGCATTGGAGCAGCTGGCCTTTGATCTTTATCTAATTTCTAATTGGAGTAGAGAAAACAAAGATGTTTTCAGTAGTTCCAAACTTAACATCTTCATCTCTCTGCATGACAATCTTCTAAGCAACTGTGCCATCATTTTTCTTAACTCTACCCCAGTTTCTTACTCTGCTTAGGGATCTTGCTCGCCCTTATATGAATAAGTTTAACTTTACATATGAACATCTGAAGTGGTTCCATATTCACGAAACTCTCCTTGAAAAAGGTTAAGTCTGCGTCTATTCGTTTTATAAACTCACTCAACTCTCTAAAGTTTCTTTCTGCCCGTCGAGTCTTCACTATCGACCTGATTCAGTGTTCGGAGTTGCAGTTCGATTCAGAAAATCCGATATTCGGCAAACCATAGAACGAACCTTTGGATTTAATACCGATAAACAGAAAATCAGAAATACCAAAATTAAAAGTTATATTTTGACTTACCCAAACTATGTGTTTGTACAAATATCTCATTCTGGAATCACCGATGAAATAAAAGAATTTTCTATCTGGAGACATTGATTTAAAACACTTTCTATAATCTCTATATATATATATATATATATATATATATATATATATATATATATATATATATATATATATATATATATATATATATATATATATATATATATATATATATATATATATATATATATATATATATATATATATATATATATATATATATATATATATATATATATATATATATATATATATATATATATATATATATATATATATATATATATATATATATATATATATATATATATATATATATATATATATATATATATATATATATATATATATATATATATATATATATATATATATATATATATATATATATATATATATATATATATATATATATATATATATATATATATATATATATATATATATATATATATATATATATATATATATATATATATATATATATATATATATATATATATATATATATATATATATATATATATATATATATATATATATATATATATATATATATATATATATATATATATATAATATATATATATATATATATATATATATATATATATATATATATATATATATATATATATATATATATATATATATATATATATATATATATATATATATATATATATATATATATATATATATATATATATATATATATATATATATATATATATATATATATATATATATATATATATATATATATATATAACTTCTGGAGGGAAGTGATTCAACTGTTCGATGTTCAGTAAGAGATCTGAGAGTTAAACCATCAACGTTTGATATGTTTACAGTATAAGCTTCTCCCCAATATCACTGCTGGAGAATTAATCGATAAATCGACTTCTGAAACGATATTAAAATATACCCATACTAAAGTAAGTTAAAATTCCTTCGAATCAACCACAAGTAATAACCCTATTTTGTCATTCATTCATCCCTTTTATAATCTTTATGAAGCATAAACAGCACATCACCAAGTCACTTTACTTCTCCTTAAAATACTTTTGGTTTATGTACAGATACAAACAGTATTTTGCAAGTCTTTTTAAATACAGAAATGATCTCTAATACAAACAGTATAGTACATATAGTAAAATAATTTTATTTATTATGACTAATTATATAATTTTTTTTATAATTAAAGATAAATTTCAAATAACTTACTCGGTGGAATAATAATGCAAGTTACATCGATCTGGCTTCCATTTTTTGATACAGTGCAAGTTCTTTCTATATATATATATATATATATATATATATATATATATATATATATATATATATATATATATATATATATATATATAT
>SEYY01018632.1:50000-55000 GCA_009176605.1 Armadillidium nasatum | reverse complement strand
TTGGTATGGTAATACGATGAAAATAACCAACCGCATCAACTTCTAGGATATTCAGATTCGGATCTATATTCTCGAATGTTTAGATGCTTACATCTTCACTACATCACTATATATATATATATATATATATATATATATATATATATATATATATATATATATAATATATATATAATATATATATATATATAATATATATATATATCTCCTCCGGTGGGTAAAGGTCGGAGGCCTACTAAATTCCACCGGAGTTGGAAAAATTCTATACAGGTCGATGTTGACCGACGTGTCCAGATACACGGCGTTTGAAAGTATGCAAGTCAAAGGAAGTTGGAAAAACAGATAAAGGGAGTGTGTTCCAGACTTTACCAGTAGAGTATATGTAAGATTGAGCATAGCGGTTAAGTCTGGGGCCGGAGAGTTGGACAGAGAAAGGATGAGACTGTGTAGAAAGTCGAGTTGCCCAGGCTCTTCTCAATGGAGGAGGTATGCGACGAGAGAGTTCAGAAGAGCAGTGTCCGTTGTAATAGCGATAGTATAGAGAGAGTGACGCAACAATTCGACGGGCAGAAAGAGATTGGAGAGAGTTATTAAGAGCAGGAGAGTTGATGAGACGAAATGCTCTAGACTCCACTTTCTCAAGCAAAATTGTATGAGTGGAGCCAGCCCAGATGTGTGAAGCGTACTCCATACAGGGACGAACAACACCCCTATACAGAGCAAGCAACTGGGGTGGCGTGAAGTAATTCTGAAGGTGCCTCAGAACACCCAATCTCTTAGAAGCTTGTTTAGAGAGAGAAGTAATGTGATCTTTCCAAGAAAGATCACGAGAAAAAGAAACACCGAGAATTTTAAGAACAGATGAAAGTTTGAGTTGTGTGTTTTTGAAGAAGATATCATGGTTGTGTGGAAGATTGTGTCGAGTGAAGAGATGGAGGAACTGAGTTTTTGAGGCATTGAAAACAACCATGTTTTCTCTGCCCCAATTTGAAATGCGAGAAAGATCAGAGGTTAGTTGCTCCAAGGCTTCCCTTCTCGAGTCTTATAACTGTTGTTGGGATGGACGTCTTTCAAACTGAAAGGAAAATGAAGTGTGGAGTCATCAACATAGGAGTGGATAGGAGATGAAGTAATAGAAAGAAGATTTTTAATGAAAAGTAGAAAAAGTGTTAGAATAGAACAGAACCCTGAGGAACACCACTGTTAATAGGTTTAAAGGAAGAACGGTGGCCGTCTACAACAGCTGCTATAGAACGTCCGGAAAGGAAATCAGAGAGAAGATCACAGAGTGAAGGATAGATACCGAAAGAGGGGAGTTTTGAAATCAAAGCTTTGTGCCAGACCCTATCGAAGGCTTTCGATATGTCTAGCGCGACATCAAAGGATTCACCGAAATGCCGAAGAGCGGAGGACCAAGAGTCAGAGAGAAGGGAAAGAATATCACCAGTAGAGCGTTTCTTACGAAAGCCATACTGGTGATCAGAGATAAGATTAGAGGAATTGTGATGTTTCCAAATCTTCCTGTTAAGGATAGATTCGAAAACTTTAGAGAGAACGGAGGTCAAAGAAATGGGACGGTAGTTGGAGGGCTGAGAGGGATCCCCCTTCTTCGGCACAGGCTGAATGAGCGCTCGTTTCCAGCAAGAAGGGAAGGTCGAAGCAGAAAGGCAAAGACGAAATAGTTTACCAAGGCATGGTGCAAGCTCGGAAGCACAAGTTTTGAAAACCACAAGAGGAACACCATCAGGACCTTGAAGCCTTTTTAGTATTAAGCTCAGAGAGATCAGAAATAACGTCTTTAGAAGAAATTATAATTTTAGGCATAAATGAGTTGGAGGGGGTTGAAGGAGGAGGAATAGCTCCGGAATCGTCTAAGGTAGAGTTAGAGGCAAAAATTTGAGCGAAGAGTTCAGCTTTAGAAGAAGATAAAACGGCAGTTGGGCCGTCGGAAGATACTAGAGGAGGGAAAGAGGAAGAAGCAAAGTTAGAGTTGACATTTTTTGCAAAATGCCAGAAAGAGCATGAGGAAGAGGAACCAGAAAGATTATTGCATTTTTTACGGAGAAAAGAGTTTTTGGTGTTACGAAGGATAGATTTTGCACGATTCCGGAATGAAATATAAGTTGCATGAGTTTCTGAAGTTTGAAGACGACGGTAACCCTGAAGGCAGCATCTCTGCGGCGGATAGCGTGAGAACAAGTAGAGTTAAACCAAGGTTTGTTGGGTTTAGAGGAAGGGAATATACGCCTCCATGCCAGAGAGGATCACCTCAGTAATGCGTTCTGCACACTCCGAGGGACCCCTCCCACGGAAGCAATAATCATTCCACGGGAAATCAAAGAAGTACGACCGCAAGTCCGACCAGCTTGTGGCACCGAAATGCCACAAACGTTTCCTTTCAATAGAAGGGGGTCTTTCCGGCGGAAGACTTGAAGAGATAGAAGAGGATACGGAGATAAAAAGGTGATCGGAGGAACCCAAAGGAGGAAAGAGTTTAACAGTATAAGGAGAAGGATTAGAAGTTAGAAAAAGGTCTAGAATGTTGGGTTCATCTCCAAGACGATCAGGGATACGAGTAGGGAGCTGCACCAACTGCTCAAGGTCGTTTTGGATAGCGAAAAGGAAGGCACGTTCACCAGCTGTATCATGAGAGTTAGAAGAAAGCCATTGGCGGTGGTGAACATTGAAATCACCTAATATGATGATTTCAGAGAAAGGAGAAGAAGAAAGAATGTGCTCTATTTTGGAGTTTAAATAGTCGAAGAATTTAGAATAGTCAGTAGAATTAGGAGATAAATAAACAGAACAAATGAATTTAGTATTAGAATGGCAAGAGAGCCGAAGCCATAAGGTGGAAAATTCAGAAGACTCCAAATTAGAGACACGAGAAAAAACAACATCGTTGCGCACGTATGCACAACAACCACCTTTGGATAAAAATTGAGCATAGAGACAGTAGGAGGAAACAGAATAGGGTTTGCTGTCGGAACTCTCAAACATCTGAGTTTCGGTCAAGAATAAGAGGTGAGGTCTAGAAAAAGAGAGGTGATGTTCAACAAAGTGGAAAATGGAATGAAGACCGAGAATGTTGCAGAAATTAATGAAAAAAATATACCGTGCATCCGGAACAACCGGCTGCAAATTCCTGGTGGCTCCAACCCCATCACCGGAGGCCACCAACTCCCAAGTGGTGATGGGGGAAGGGGTGGATGAGGGGCTATCTTTGGAATCCGCCCCTCCTGGATTCTCCGAGGCTAATATATTTGACGCCATAATTAATAAGATTTTTTTTTTTTGAAGGAAATAGTGATTGTGTGTAAAAGGAGAGCCTACTCCTTGTAGAAGGAAGTGTACGTGAGCGCAAACAGGAGCGTACCATTGGGCACCAGGATTAGATGGGAAGTACCCTTAACATCTCGTATACCCAATGGGGGTAATCTCAACGCCATGGGAGCGCTACTTCCCTCCCCCTGTGATATATATATATATATATATATATATATATATATATATATATATATATATATATATATATATATATATATATATATATATATATATATATATATATATATATATATAATATATATATATATATATATATATATATATATATATATATATATATATATATATATATATATATATATATATATATATATATATATATATATATATATATATATATATATATATATATATATATATATATATATATATATATATATATATATATATATATATATATATATATATATATATATATATATATATATATATATATATATATATATATATATATATATATATAATATATATATATATATATATATATATATATATATATATATATATATATATATATATATATATAATAATACTATTTCACTAAAATTTCTATATCTTATTAATCTCATTTTATTCGTATACAGAATTTTATAAATTAATATTATAAGACTGGTGAGCTATACACATCAGGATAATTGAACTGAACTTCTAACAATACAAAGTGCAAAAACGAAAGTGTGTCTTAAACTCAACCATATTTAATAGAGATTAGAATATTATTATTATTATTATTATTATTATTATTATTATTATTATTATTATTATTATTATTATTATAATTACTATTATTACTACTATTACTATTATCATTATATTACTTTTGTTGCTGATATTGTTATTAATTATAATTATTACTATTATTATTATTATAATTATTATTATTATTATTATTATCGTTATTGTTATTTTTATTATTATCATTTTCATTATTTTTATTTTTATTTTTTAAACTATTTCTACTATTATATTATTATTATTTTTTATTTTTATTATTATAAATGAATTCTAAAATGATTTGCTTATTATTATTAACATAATAGAATGGAAACACAAAAATCCGACAGTGGTAGAAACTACATTACAACCTCAATCGTTTTCCTAATTCCTTTTAATTAATGAGAATAATAAAATAATAATAATAATAATAATAATAATAATAATAATAATAATAATAATAATAATAATAATAATGATAATAATAATAATAATGATAATAATAATAATAATAATAATAATAATAATAATAATAATAATAATAATAATAATGATAATAATAATAATAATAATAGGAATAATAACAATTATTTTTAATGTAACAATTGCTCTAACTCTGTTCTTAGCGGTATATTACACACCTGTGAAGTCTACTCCAATTATTTCTCATTAGTTTTTATAATATATATATATATATATATATATATATATATATATATATATATATATATATATATATATATATATATATATATATATATATATATATATATATATATATATAGATATATAATATAATTAACTTTTAAAATGAATTAACCTGCTTCATTAGATAATAAAATAAAGTTCATAATTTAGTCTTTTCATTATGTTTACAACTTCTTCAATTAAATTGATAGAATCCTTTGGGAGTTTTTATTTCCATTTATTTCAATGCT
>SEYY01018632.1:37500-40000 GCA_009176605.1 Armadillidium nasatum | reverse complement strand
AAGAAGCACAAAAAAGACTACAGGACATTTATTAAGAGCAACGTTTCGGTAGAAGTTTCCATCTTCAGGTTGTAGCAATAAAATAGTCATAATTTGCACAAGAGAAAAAGAAAAAGGCTTTTAAAAAACAAGGCAAGCTCAAAAATGTTTTCCCATTACAAATCAGAAACAAAACTTAAATTCAAATTAAAAAGAATGACTCAGTTTATCTAAAATATATACAGTATATATATATATATATATATATATATATATATATATATATATATATATATATATATATATATATATATATATATAATATAATATATATATATATATATATATATATATATATATATATATATATATATATATATATATATATATATATATATATATATATATATATATATATATATATATATATATATATATATATATATATATATATATATATATTAGAGGTGGACCGGATAGTAATTTTTTACTATCCGAAGATGCGGATGCGGTTGCGGATTTTCAATTGCGGATATCCGCAGATGCGGATGCGGATGCGGATAGTTTAATTTTTTAAGAGATTTTTGTCATAGATTCTTGGAATTTTAAATATAATATCCAGAATCTATGTTACCAGGGTGTGGTGCGGGGACCCAACTCTTGAACCCCCCACCAACTTCTTTCCCCAACCTCCACCCATTTTTAAAAAGGTTATATATATATATAATATATATATATATATATATATATATATATATATATATATATATATATATATATATATATATATATATATATATATATATATATATATATATATATATAGCCAGTAATTCAGTATTACCTTCACACTTCACAGTTTCACATATTCCATTTGAAGTTAATAATTGGTAAGTTATTTTTTAGAAATAAAGCTTTTGGGCTCTTTCAAGAGAAAGTTTGGTTCGCTTTTCATCATAAATGAGGCCTGCTCCACTGAAAAGACGCTCACTAGCAACACTAGTTGAAGGACATGCTAAATAAGTCCTTGCCAGCTCAGCAAGAAAAGGGAAACTTTTGCAATTATCTCTCCACCAAACCAGTTGGTCTTTATCTGCCTCCAAACGTGGGAGTTTCAGATAATTTTCAATAATCGATATTGTATCCTTTGACACTTCTGACTGTGATTCTTCATCGCTGCTGGAAGCTAGAAGATCTTTCATTGATTTAGCAATGCTTAAGCTAACAGATTTTGTTTCTTTTGTATCTGAGAGCTTTTGCTTTTTCTTGAAAGGCGTTATTTTAGCTGTTTCTATCATCTCATCGCATAAGCATCCTAATTTGATTTTAACATTCTGAGAAACAAGTGGTTTAAAAAATTTTGTTTTGTACCTAGGATCTAAAAAGGTTGCAATTGTATAAGCATCATCATTTTCCAGGTTTTCAAATCTGTCGTTCATCTCCTTCATTAATGTTTCAGTCATCCTTGAAACTCCCTTAGACTTAATAACATTTGTTAACACAACTTTCAATGTTGAAACAAGTGGTATCACATCTGACAAACATGATTCAGCTGAACTTATAGTCTTTGTTAATTCTTCAAAAGGCTTAAGGATATTAATACAATTATTTAAAATGTCATTTTCGTCAGCTGTTAGAGGCTTTATTTTTGTGCTGCTTGAAGCATAAAGGCAAATGGCCTCATTAATTTCGCTCATCCTCTCAAGCATATGCAAACTACTATTCCAGCGTGTTTGAATATCTTGCATGACAGAAAGTGGACGAACATTTAATCTTGTTTGTATTTTCTTCAGCTCATTTTGGGCTACAACGGAGTGATTGAAATGCGTAGCAATTAACCTAAATTTGGTTATTAAATCGGATACACATTTTTGACTCATAATTTAATTTTTAACTACTATCTGAGTTTGGTGTGCAAAGCAATCTACATTTTTCACTCTTGCCAGAGAAAGTGCTTTTTTTATATTTGTGCCCGAATCCCTGACTACGCAGTGCACTTCATTTAATGAAATCTTCCATTTTGTCAGCATCTTTTCAAATACAGTTTCAAGATAGTCGCCTGTATGGCGCTCAGAAAGAGGTTCTGCATTCAATACAAAGTTTTGCCTTTGAAAGTTTTTATCGATTGCATGATACGTAATTTTTTACTATCCGCGCATGCGGATGCGGTTGCGGATATCTGCAATTGCGGATATCCGCAGTTGATGCGGATATCCGGTCCACCTCATATATATATATATATATATATATATATATATATATATATATATATATATATATATATATATATATATATATATATATATATATATATATATATATATATATATATATATATATATATATATATATATATATATATATATATATATATATATATATATATATATATATATATATATATATATATATATATATATATATATATATATATATATATATATATATATATATATATATATATATATATATATATATATATATATATATATATATATATATATATATATATTAAAATATA
>SEYY01018632.1:25000-35000 GCA_009176605.1 Armadillidium nasatum | reverse complement strand
ACAAAAGAAGAATATATATGACAAATGACAAAAAGCTATGCTTTGTATCTGGTGGAATCATAAAAGCATTATTTATTATGAGCTTCTCCCACAAAATCAGACCATTAATTCTGACGTGTACCGTCCTCAGCTGGCAAATTCCAAAAATTAAAAGTATTGAGTACTTAAGTCGTCAACAGGAAATGGGTAATGTTCTAACAAGACATTGTTTATGTCTTTGGCTACTCGAACAAAGTTACATGAATTTGGCTTTGATCTTTTGCCTCATCTACCATACTCCCTTGACATTGCGCCATCCAACAACCACTTGTTTCTGCTTCTACAAAATTCCTTGCAAGGAAACATATTTAATGATTTAGATAGGGTCAAAATGCACCTAGATAACCTTTTTTTCCTCAAACCCAGCCTAGTTTTACGTAGATGGAATATTTAAATTGCCCGTTAGATGAGCAAAATCCAATAATAATAATGGAAATAAATTATTTTATAGAATAAAAGTTTTGGAAGTGCAAATATTTATATCCGTTTATGCTTATTAAAAACGCTCAAAACTTTCCAGACTACCTAATATACGCGCACACACACACACTATATATATATATATGTATATATATATATATATATATATATATATATATATATATATATATATATATATATATATATATATATATATATATATATATATATATATATATATATATATATATATATATATATATATATATATATATATATATATATATATATATATATATATATATATATATATATATATATATTTCAGGGAGTGTAGAAAATGCTTTATATCGGCATCTCCAAATAAGAAGTTTGTATTCCTTGTTGGTGATTCAAGGATGAGATATTTGTATAACAAATTTGTTAAGGTAAATAGATCACTAGACAACTTGCAATAAAAACTAATAAAATAAATAGATATGATATTTATTTCTGGAGTCTTTTAATATGGTTATGTTATTATTCAATACTATATTAAATTATTAATATTATAATTATTACTACTCACGGGTCGGGAGATACAAATAGTCGACATTTTGTTCGTACTCCATGCATTTGTATATTTGCATATTTATTTGTTATTACATAAGATAGTAGGACCGAATAATCTTTCAGTTTTATTACGATTCTCTCAATGATGAATCATACATAATATAATCAATCAATCAAAGTATATATATATATATATATATATATATATATATATATATATATATATATATATATATATATATATATATATATATATATATATATATATATATATATATATATATATATATATATATATATATATATATATATATATATATATATATATATATATATATATATATAATATATATATATATATATATATATATATTATATAGTATCTAACAAATATTACCTTACCTCGAAAATTTGGATATGATCATACAACTTTCGATAAGGAAACAAACACTAATATTACTTACTTCTTTCGAATTCAAATGGATGAACAACATGTTAATACCACTAAGGAAATTAAGGCAAGTAATCTATATATATTATATATATATATATATATATATATATATATATATATATATATATATATATATATATATATATATATATATATATATATATATATATATATATATAATATATATATATGTATATATATATATATATATATATATATATATATATATATATATATATATATATATATATATATATATATATATATATATATATATATATATATATATATATATATATATATATATATATATATTAGGCTAGGAACTCTTAACCGCCTAGTGGTTGCTGAAATTAGTTAAATATAAAGTAGTTATTTTCGTCATATAAGCTTTATAATGGTAGATAAAAATAAAGTAGAATAAAATTAAGAAAAAAATCTCATAATTTTCTATTTAACATTTAACATTAACATAAAAACTTACTTTTCTCTTCACAAAACAGAGATAGAGAATGAAGTATTAGAGTTCAAAAATATCTGAATGCATGAAAATTGTTCACAAAAATATATAAGAAATGTATCTTTGTAAATGTGAATCCAAAATAGTTAATTACATATGATCCTCATTCACATAAAAAAAAAAAAAAACGTGCAAATGTGAACCCAAAATAGTAAAAAAAAAAAAAAAAAAAAAAAAAAAAAATCAAGAATTTGAAATTTAGTAATTTTAACAAACTTTTAAAAAATTTTAATTCTTTTTTCCTTCTACAGGAATATCTGCCGGAAAAATCTGTCTCTGCTGTAGTCTTTGGAATCACTCTTCATCCTTTGCTTAAATTTCTGGACAAACCAGACGAAGGGTTCAAAAGTTTTGAATATTATTTGACAACAAGCAAGAGACGTATGTATATATATATATATATATATATATATATATATATATATATATATATATATATATATATATATATATATATATATATATATATATATATATATATATATATATATATATATATATATATATATATATATATATATATATATATATTATATATTATATATATATATATATATATATATATATATATATTATATATATATATATATATATATATATATATATATATATATATATATATATATATATATATATATATATATATATATATATATATATATATATATATATATATATATATATATATATATATATATATATATATATATATATATATATATATATATATATATATATATATATATATATATATATATATATATATATATATATATATATATATATATTATATTTCATTATATTGGAAAATCTATCCTTCGCAACACTAAAAACTCATTTCTCCGTAGAAAATGCAATAATCTTTCTGGTTCCTCTTCCTCACGTTCTTTCTGGCATTTTGCAAAAAATGTTAACTCTAACTTTGCTTCTTAATCTTTCACTCCATTAATATCTTCCGACGGCACAACTGCTGTTTTACCTTCTTCTAAAGCTGAACTCTTCGCTCAAACCTTTGCTTCTAATTCAACCTTAGACGATTCCGGAGCTATTCCTCCTCCTTCAACCCCCTCTAACTCAATTATGCCTAAAATTATAATTTCTTCTAAAAATGTCACTTCTGCTCTCTCTAAGAAGACGTACGGTCCTGATGGTATTCCTCCTGTGGTTCTCAAAACTTGTGCTTCCGAGCTTGCACCCTGCCTCGGTAAACTATTTCGTCTTTGTCTCTCTACTTCAACCTTCCCTTCTTACTGGAAACGAGCGCTCATTCAGCCTGTGCCGAAGAAGGGAGACCCCTCTCATCCCTCCAACTACCGTCCAATTTCTTTGACCTCCGTTCTCTCTAAAGTTTTCGAATCTATCCTTAACAGGAAGATTTGGAAACATCTCAATTCTTCAAATCTTATCTCAGATCGCCATTATGGCTTTCGTAAGAAACGCTCTACTGGTGACCTTCTTTCCCTTCTCTCTGACTCTTGGTCCTCCGCTATTCGGCATTTCGGTGAATCTTTTGCTGTCGCGTTGGACATATCGAAAGCCTTCGATAGAGTCTAGCACAAAGCTTTGATTTCTAAACTTCCCTCTTTCTGTATCTATCCTTCTCTCTGTGATCTCTCGCTCATTTCCTTTCTGGTCGTTCTATAACAGCTGTTGTAGACGGCCACCGTTCATTCTTTAAATCTATTAACAGTGGTGTTCCTCAGGGTTCTGTCCTATCTCCAACACTTTTTCTACTTTTCATTAATGACCTTTTCTCTATTGCCTCATCTCCTATCCACTCCTATGCTGATGACTCCACCCTTCATTATTCCTTCCAGTTTGAAAAACGTCCCACCCAACAGCAGACTCGAGAAGGGTAGCCTTGGAGGAACTAACCTCTGATCTTTCACGTATTTCAAATTGGGGCAAATTGACACTTTTTTATAAACCGTGGAATCATTTTGTATACTTAATTTGTTTAGCTCTATTTACAATTATACAAAATGATTCCACGGTTTATAAAAAGTGGCAATTAAAATAATAACTATAAGGAGCGGGGAGGAACAGTGTGAAAACCTGGTGATTGTACCTTGACGGGAAGATCGGTTGCTTGAAACTGTTCTTTGAAGCGAACTTTTTTGGGTTCGTGGATAGCTCAGCGGTAAAGCACCGAGTCTTTTGTCGTTCTCAGTCGCAACATGCGGGGGTTCGATCCCTGATGAGGTAAGTATTTCTTTATCCTCTAATTTGTTTAGCTCTATTTACAATTATACAAAATGATTCCACGGTTTATAAAAAGTGGCAATTAAAATAATAACTAATAAGGAGCGGGGAGGAACAGGGTGAAAACCTGGTGATTGTACCTTGACGGGAAGATCGGTTGCTTGAAACTGTTCTTTGAAGGGAACTTTTTTGGGTTCGTGGATAGCTCAGCGGTAGAGCACCGAGTCTTTTGTCGTTCTTAGTCGCAACATGCGGTGGTTCGACCCCTGATGAGGTAAGTATTTCTTTATCCTCTAATTTGTTTAGCTCTATTTACAATTATACAGAATGATTCCACGGTTTATAAAAAAGTGGCAATTAAAATAATAACTAATAAGGAGCGGGGAGGAACAGGGTGAAAACCTGGTGATTGTACCTTGACGGGAAGATCGGTTGCTTGAAACTGTTCTTTGAAGGGAACTTTTTTGGGTTCGTGGATAGCTCAGCGGTAGAGCACCGAGTCTTTTGTCGTTCTTAGTCGCAACATGCGGTGGTTCGACCCCTGATGAGGTAAGTATTTCTTTATCCTCTAATTTGTTTAGCTCTATTTACAATTATACAAAAATGATTCCACGGTTTATAAAAAAGTGGCAATAATATATATATATATATATATATATATATATATATATATATATATATATATATATATATATATATATATATATATATATATATATATATATATATATATATATATATATATATATAACTTTCAGAATCTTGATGCTATTGGGAAGAAGGCTAATACCTTTTGGTTTATGCAAGCAGCAGGATCGGTAAGAACTTTAAAAAGAAATAAACAAGTAAAAAGTTATTTGTTTATTTTTAATTTTTAATTTTTTTTAATTATTTCACAATTCTGGACTCATGCGAGGTAATAGTCACTCAAAAGATTTATCCAAATATATTTTGATATTTTAGCGGTAAAATTATTATTATTATTATTATTATTATTATTATTATTATTATTATTATTATTATTATTATTATTATTATTATTATTATTATTATTATTATTATTATTATTATTATTATTATTATTCATTATTATTGTTATTATTATTATTATTATTATTATTATTATTATTATTATTATTATTATTATTATTATTATTATTATTATTATTATTTTTGTTTCCAAGATATTGTGTTGAATAAGGTCTAATTCTTTTATATTCTTGTCTGTTCCAGAATTCATCCGTAATTGTTGAACGCGCAGTTATGCGAAGATTTCCGGATATGAGAAGAAAAACAGTAAGACTTTTATTTATTTATTTTTTTATTTTTATTTATTTTATTTTTTTTACCATTTTTTTTATTTTACAACCGTTCACTGGCAGAGCCCTTCTCTAGGAGGGGGGCAGTAATATAAAATAAAAGAAAACTCACCCGAATCCCATCCTAATTCAAATCTCTCAGGTGAGCTCAGAAGGAGGCCTAAAAAAGAGAGGAAGATTAAAAGAGGCAAGAAAAACAGATGATGGCAGAGAGTTTCTCAGAGCAGAAGTGGTTGAATAGAAGGAGTCACTATAACGGACAAGCCCAGGACTACCATATTCACTTAAAATTCATGCAAAATCTTGGCACCTGCTTGTCCTGCGAGGGCAACACAACATATCTGCCGTTGTAGTACCTGCGGAAAAGAGATAATGTGCCAACGTCACGTCGCAGAAACAGATGGCAAAATCAGTTTGAAAGTTGTTGACAGTTTATTAATCTTTTAGCTTTAGACCCAACCTTATCCAAAAGAAAGGTGGAACAGAAGCTCCCCAAATGTAAGAACAATACTCTATGAAAGGGCGAGCCCTTCTTCGGGATCGGCTGAACATATACTCCTCTAGAGCATTGAGGAAAAGTTGAACAAAGACTGGTGCCAGCCCAAACGCAAACTCTTTCAAAACAGGGGGAGGAATGCCATCCAAGCCGTTCGCTTGCATGACTTTAATAGTTTTCAGTATCCCATGAACCTGATCATGTGCCATCACAAGTGATGACAAGGGACACCTGAGGCTAGAAGGAGTATGAGGAAGAGAACCGGAATCATTCAGGGTTGAATTGTAGGGGAGGGGGGGGGGTAAAAAAGTGTCCGAAGAAATTTTCCTTTTCAGAAAGAGTAGTAGCAACAGAGCCTTCAGGACTAATTGAAGAAGGAAAGGCAGATTTACAAAATCTATTAAAGATGTTTTGAGCTAGAGGACAGAAATTTTTATTAGGAGGGGAACCAAGTAGCTCAGAGAACTTACTTTTAGTGAATGTTCACATGACCCGTCGAATATTATCTCTAAAACGATTCCTAGCTGAAAAAAAATTACCAAAAGCGATAGGAGAATTAGAGTTTTTCCATTCACGATAAGCAATGTCTCTTTCTTGAATGGTACGAGTGCAATACCATATATAAGATACTCTTCCGTAATAGGAGTAGTTGGAAAAAAAATTATATTCTTTTTTTAGAGAAATAATGATATTTGTTAATATATTAAGCCGTCAAAAAATGGCTGCAAGAAAATGCAACTTAAAGAAAAAGAAATTAAAAAATTAAAGAACGTAACAAGACAAGATAATCTCTATCTTGTTACTTTCAGTAATCATATTATTTTAAAAATGAAGACTCAAGCATATGTATAAACCTTCAAAGTGAGCCCAATAATATCCCCACCTCCTTTTCTCTATCTGTTTGTTGTGTGGATAAACCCAAACGTAGTTCTCATATACTTCTCTTTTATGCGTTGTCGTCGTACTCCACAATTTCGAGATTAGTAATAATTGTCCCTGTTTCGGATGAAAACCACACACACACACACACACACACACACACACACACACACACACACATATATATATATATATATATATATATATATATATATATATATATATATATATATATATATGTGTGTGTGTGTGTGTGTGTGTGTGTGTGTGTGTGTGTGTGTGTGTGTGTGTGTGTGTAGATGTGTGGATGCGTGGATGTAAATGTGAGTGTGTGGGTGTGTTTGTTTGTGTGTCACAATAAGCAATAAATCAGAAGGTATGAACGAATTACTTTTAAAAGACATTCTATTGCTTATAAATCAGTAATAAGAAAAGTCACGATACTTGGCTGATAAAACAGCAATTGTGATTGCTTTATTTTAAATAACTTTAAAAATTAATTTTGAAGACATAAAAATATCATTCATCACCCTCTGTTATTTGAATGTTATTTATTAATTTTTTTATCCAATTTGATATGGTTAAATTTAAGCTGGGGCAATTCTCTTTCCAGCCAAACTTGTACTATATATATTTATTTATCGGTTCTACTTTATATATATATATATATATATATATATATATATATATATATATATATATATATATATATATATATATATATATATATATATATATATATATATATATATATATATATATATATATATATATATATATATATATATATATATATATATATATATATATATATATATATATATATATATATATATATATATATATATATATATATATATATATATATATATATATATATATATATATATATATATATATATATATATATATATATATATATATATATATATATATATATATATATATATATATATATATATATATATATATATATATATATATATGCTAAAATGGTTTGGACATATGTGTAGAATGAATGAGGACAGAATGGTGGGAAAGGTACTTAGATCTGAGGTGGATGGTGGTAGGGGGAGGGGAAGGCCAAAGTGGAGATGGATGGATGGAGTGAGAGATTTTGGGTGGAAGGAATTTAAGCTTAGAAGAGGGTAGAAGACTTGCGGAGGACAGAGTGAGATGGAGGGCGATGGTGAAAGGGGTTGAAGGGTAAGCATGTGCATGATTGTAAGTGAATTGTGGCGGGCACCACCCGACGAAAGTGGGAAAGGTGATAGTGAAATAAATAAATAAATAAAAATATATATAGTTGATATACATGAACATATTAGTTAATTTATATTAATTTGGTTTATATTAATATTTGTTTTGAGCACTCGCTTACGTCTGTTAAACCTATTTTTTTTTTTTTTTTTACAGATCGCCACCACTCACGGACGGGCAGAGCTCTTTTCAAGTTTGACAGTTTGTATATATGCATACAAGCTATCAAAGTTTTCGTTTTTCCTCTTATATTGGGAGAATGAAATTAATACCTAATGATGCCTTACTTAGCTTGCAATTTGATTGTAACAGGCATTTTGTGAATTTTTTACTTATATATATATAATGCAAACTATAATTTATTCAATAGGACTAAAGATGCTGGAATTTGATAGTGATTGAAACTTTTAGATAAAATACAAACTATAATCTCTCAGTAGTACTCAAGTTGTTGGAATTCCATTCCCAAAGAAACTATTCAATACCTGTACCAATTTTAATGAGTAATGTTGTATCATCCGACGTCTGTTTCCATACTGATTCATTATGTGAACATTAAATAACACTTTACAAACTTTATAAACTTAAATAGGTTTATTGGACTCTCAGCTTTATTGAAATGGCTTGTTAAATGCATATTAAAGGCATCCTAAATATTATTTTCTCTACATTTTCAACCGTCTTCAGACAAACAGCCTTAAATTCGTAACATTTAGATATATATATATATATATATATATATATATATATATATATATATATATATATATATATATATATATATATATATATATATATATATATATATATATATATATATAGTGATGGATAGGATAACTTATTTTCTCATTTGCGGATGCGGCGGATGCGGATGTTGAATTTTCGAAAGTGCAGATGCGCATGTCGAATTACTTGAAAGTGCGGATACGGATGCTGATGCGAATGTCAATTATGATGAGGATTCGAATGTATATGCCATTACAAGATATATATATATATATATATATATTATATATATATATATATATATATATATATATATACTATGGGAAAGGTGAAGTGAAATAAATTAAATAAAATTAAAAATAATATTATTATTTATTATTATCTATATCTTATTACACGTTGACTGCCGGAAAATGGGGTTGAGCCCGTTTTTGAAATTTTTATTATTTTTTTAAACCTATTTTTTTTTTTTTTTTTACAGATCCCCACCACTAACGGGACGGGCAGAGCTCTTCTTCAAGTTTGACAGTTGTTATATTGCATTACAAGCTATCAAATTTCGTTTTTCCTCTTATATTGCGGAGAATGAAATTTAATTACCTAATGATGCCTACTTAGCTTGCAATTGGATTTAACAGGGCATTTTGTGAATTTTTTTACTTATATATATATAATGCAAACTATAATTTATTCAATAGGACTAAAGATGCTGGAATTTGATAGTGATTGAAACTTTTAGATAAAATACAAACTATAATCTCTCAGTAGTACTCAAGTTGTTGGAATTCCATTCCCAAAGAAACTATTCAATACCTGTACCAATTTTAATGAGTAATGTTGTATCATCCGACGTCTGTTTCCATACTGATTCATTATGTGAACATTAAATAACACTTTACAAACTTTATAAACTTAAATAGGTTTATTGGACTCTCAGCTTTATTGAAATGGCTTGTTAAATGCATAAATTTATTTTTTTTATATTTTTATATTTTATTTTTTTTTTTTTTTTTTTTTGATTTTGTTTTTTTTTTTTTTTTTGTATTAAGGATTTAACTTTTTTTTTTTTAATTATAATAATTTTTTTCCCATCCTAAATATTATTTTCCACATTTTCAACCGTCTTCAGACAA
>SEYY01018632.1:15000-17500 GCA_009176605.1 Armadillidium nasatum | reverse complement strand
AGTGCAGTTGAGAAGATCGTTAATTATATATATGTGTAGGTTGGAAATAAAACAAAACCCTGAGAAACACCACAGTTGACAGAAAAAGAGGAAGGGGTCGCTCCATCTACAAGTGCCGAAATGGAACGATCTGAGAGGAAACTAGACAAGAGTAGGCAAAGAGAAGGAGGAAAGAAAAAGGAAGGGAGCTTGGAGAGCAGCAACGCATGCCATATCCGGTTAAAGCCTTGGATATGTCAAGCGTCCCCACACAAGACTCCCCGAAGTCTCTAAGGGCAGAAGACCATAGATCAGTAAGATAGGAAAATATGTCACTAATTAAGCTCGAACGTCTAAAATAATACTGATAATCTGAGAGAATAGAATGAGACTCCAAATGGTCTAGAAAATGAGAGTTGATGAGAGTTTTAAAATTTTTAGACAGAACGCAAATGAGAGCTATAGGTCGATAGTTGGAAGAGTCAGAGCGGCTACTTTTTTTCGAAATCGGTTGAACAAATACGCGTTTCCACATTGAGGAAAAGTATTAGTTATAAGGCGTAGAGAGAAAAACTGAACCAAGACAGGCGTCAACTCAGAAGCACACTTTCTCAGAACACGAGGGGAAATGCCATCCGGGCCACTGACCTTCCTTACGTTTATTGATTTCAGGATCCCATCCACCCGATCATAAATAATCACAGGTAGAGACATGGGACACCTGAGAGGAGAAGGGATGCCATAATCGAGCATCGTGAAATTAGATGAAAAACGGATGCCGAAGAGGCCTTTTCAGAGGGAGTATTAGCTACATAACCATCAAAGCTAAAAAGAGAGGAAAAGACGGATTTGCAAAAGATATTAGAGATATTTTTGGCAAGAGCCAGAAATTTTTAACATTAGGAGAACCATAAAGGTCAGAACACTTCCTTTTAGTGAAAGTACGCTTAGTTCTTCAAAGAACATCCCTGCAACGATACCGAGCAGAATGAAAATTAGCAAGAGTAACAGGAGAAGGAAAGTTTTCCATTCACACTAAACATTGTTTCTCTCCCGAAGACAAGAGAACAATTGCATCGAACCTTGGATTTTGAGGAAAAAAAGATTTAGTTGAAGACGGAATAAATCTACTCATCCCATCAAATATCACAGGCCCTACCTTTTCAAAAGAGACCGAAGCATCACCCGAGCCAAAGCAAGATTCACTCCAATGGTCGCTAGCAAAGAAACGAAGGATTGTCCACCAATTAGCCAGATTAAAATGCCAGAAAGTACGTTTAGAGCATGGTGGAACTGTTGTAGAGAAAGTATAATTTAGAGCTATAAGATTATGGTCAAAGATACCGATAAGGGAGAAAATGGTGTATTTTTATCTAGAAGGAGTAGTGGTGAAACATAAATCAAATGTGTTCAAGAACTAGTAAGGACGATCTGGAATATGTGTGCGTTCACTAATCAACTGCTCCAGTTCGTTGATAATGCTGAATGATTTGACCTATTTCCCATCTGTATCAGTATGAGAGGAGCCCAACCTCTCAGTGTGGTGTACGTTGAAATTCTCTAAATAGAAGATTTCAGCTTTAGGATAAGAAGAAGTAACCTTTTCGTGAGAAGTAGTAAGATATTGAAAAAAAACTGGAAAATCTGTTCTATTAGAGGAGCAGTAGCAGAAACATAAGATAATTGTAGTAGTAGGAAGACAGATTTTAAGCCATAAAACATCGAAATTAGAAGATTCTAGATTTACGAGACGTGTCACAGGAGTGTTAATGTTAATAAAGGCACATATTCTATCATTTAGTCGGAAATTGTTAACAAGTTGTTGCTAGATACATTAAGTTGTTAGTGAAAGAATCTCTGTCCAACTTGGTCTCAGACAGAAGCAGAAGGTTAGGATGAGAGTTAGAGAAGTGATATTCTACGGATGCGATATTAGCACGAAGGCCACGGGCGTTGCCAAAGTCTATAGAATGCCCACGTCTGTACCCATCCCCACCTCCACCTCCACGTTCTCTCTATCTTGTCATTTAAAGAAGCACACGCACTCATCCTCACATACACTAAAACACACACACACAACCTCACACACACACTTTAAAACAAACACTCGAACACACACGCAAGCACACGAACATTCGAATACTCACAGTAAACATTGCTAAAACGGGAAGCTAAAACAAAATATAAAACACTGCAAACACATTATGCAACTAAATGAGAGAGGGAAAAAATAATATAAATTTGCAAGTATATATATATATATATATATATATATATATATATATATATATATATATATATATATATATATATATATATATATATATATATATATTATATATATATATATATATATATATATATATATATATATATATATATATATATATATATATATATATATATATATATATATATATATATATATATATATATATATATATATATATATATATATATATATATATATATATATATATATATATAAATTATATATATAATAAAAAAAAATATGAAAATT
>SEYY01018632.1:0-2500 GCA_009176605.1 Armadillidium nasatum | reverse complement strand
GTTGCATTAAAAAATGGAAGCCGGATGGATGCAATTTGCATTATTATTCAGTAGAGTAAGTGTTTAATTTTCAATTTTATTAATTATTTAATTTTTGCTTAAGATCTCTGTCAGTTTGTACATAACACAAGCGTGCACATGCATACATACACACATACACACACACACACACACACACACACACACACACACATACAGTATATACTATATATATATATATATATATATATATATATATATATATATATATATATATATATATATATATATATATATATATATATATATATATATATATATATATATATATATATATATATATATATATATATATATATATATATATATATATATATATATATATATATATATATATATATATATATATATATATATATATATATATATATATATCAAGTGTGCTTTTTCGAATATAACGATATTTATACTTTTGAAAAAATGCCCAGAGATTGTTCAATTTACTGATAGGAATCTGTTCGAACCAGTTTCATCAGTGTCGCAAGTAGACGGTGTACAGGACTTTATCTCTGAGCCTCCCGCCAACAACAGTAGGTTTTTCAAGCAACCTTTCTATGGGATTTAACAGAATTAAGAGCAGAGGAACCTATTTAATGCTCAAACTAACAATGTTCTCTCAGGTTAATGCAGACGCAAGTTTTAAAATTTAAAGTAAGGTGAAATGGAATAGTGAAACAGATTGCTACATAAAATTCATCAGAACAGGTGTGGTAGGAGATGTAGGAAAGAGAGGGACAAGAAAAGTTTCAGAAATAACTGAGGTAGAACAAGATTTAGTGTTACCCATTCGATATTTCACTATTATGGAAATATCTAATGTCCTTTATATTCCTTATGGCTTATACTATCAAATACTTGCCATTTAAATGAAAGATTGACAAATATGTAGAATACCAAATTTCGTATCAAAACCCCTGACACGGGTATTGCAAGAACTGCTTGACGTTGCCAGAATCATGTAACTGTTCTAATGAACACTGACTTCAAGAGAAGACAGTGATTTTAGATTTATGGATGGTCCTGATATAAAAGCTCTTTCTTCACAGTGAAGATCACTATCATTAGCAAAAATCAAAATGGCGTGTCATGTTCTAAATAAGGTCTAAGTTAAGCTGTCAGGATTTTGACGTTGTTTCTATAGCTTTTTCGACTGCCCGAAAAATGTTCATCATTAATACTCTCTATACTTCCATACTCTTAATAACTATTTGCAAGCTCTTCTATTCTTTAGTGATACAGATCTACAGAGCGTCGTAAGATACTAGAAAGAAAAGAGAATCCAGACTGGAAACTTCATCATGACAATGCACTTAATCATTCTCAAAGAAACATACTAAATATTGTTGCCAAAAGCGGAATCCAACAGATTCAGTAGATACAGCAGATACAACAGGAACAACAAGTCCAGTAGGTTCTGATGGTTCCCTGTTATCATGAAAATGCTTTGTGAAACTTAAAGCTGTTCCCTAAAAATAATTAAGATGACTTTAAGAGGAGAAAATTTGAAGATAAAGAAAGGTTAAAAACGTATTTGGCAGAAGAGTTCTAAACCTAAGAGAGAGACTTTAATTAAAGATATTCCGTTGTGAAAAGATTAATTGAATTGTGTGCAAGATTCTTCTATGGAGTTTATTTTTTAAACAAATATATTAATTTTACATCATACACACACACACACACACACACACATATATACATATATATATATATATATATATATATATATATATATATATATATATATATATATATATATATATATATATATATATATATATATATATATATATATATATTATATATATATAGTATATATATATATATATATATATATAGCTCAGTTGGCAGAGTGCTCGCTTAGCACGCGAGAGGACCGAGGTTCGAGGCTCGGTCGGGACGTGGGAATTTGAGTCATTCCCAGTAACGCTAGCTTCGGCTCACTCAGCCGTTAATGAGTACACTAGTGAAGTGCTTGTCACTAGTGGGAATAAATCTCCGGCATCCGCGATAGGCCTGGCCCAGCCAGCGGTATAAGCCGTGGGCCCGTGAAACGCAAGGATCTTCCTCGAAAGAACCCACCGACAGGACGAAAGTCCTTCCTGGGGGAACACGAATATTATTTATTTATATATATATATATATATATATATATATATATATTATATATATATATATATATATATATATATATATATATATATATTTAACAGGGATTCTAAGAAATGTTTTAAGTCAATTTTTCCTGATAAAAAATTTCTGTATTTCGTTGGAGATTCCAGAATGAGATATCTGTACAGGCAAAGCAGTTTGGGTAGGTTAGAAATTAAAATAAAAATAATATTAATAATGATAATAAATAATAATAATAATAATAATAATAATAATAATAATAATAATAATAATAAAATAATAATAATAATAATAATAATAATAATAAGTGCACAGTCAGTAACCAATAGCA
>SEYY01018631.1:10000-15000 GCA_009176605.1 Armadillidium nasatum | reverse complement strand
AAAGACTAAGAAATTAATACGTATTTTAAAAACATCTCATACAATTATAAATAACAAACTTTTCCCCTTTTTTAACGCTGTTTTAATATCCATAATAGAAAACCAAGAATTCTCAACCTTCAAATAACGTTTATTTCTCTTAAAGAATGAAACTATGATTCATTTTTATCATTGTTAATAATAAAGGAGTTGAAGCAATTTAAATTTGCATTAAGGAAAGTTGGTAATTCATTTAAATTCTCTCTAGTTAATTCTAGTTCATTGTTGTTTAGTTGGATACCTATGTCAGTCTTCTTAATGAAGATTTTGTTGGTTTTCTGAATTCTCTCTTTACTGATAAGTTAGATACTGCTTTTCCTACTCTATTTTACAAATTATTAACGATATACATTTCTATCGAATCGATATATTTATATCGATATATTTCTATATTTATGGAATAAATTTCCAGAATTTAGGGAAATTGATAAAATAGTCGCCTAAATTTAATATATATTTTCAATAATAATTGTAATTATTACCATATATGAATTATATATATATATATATATATATATATATATATATATATATATATATATATATATATATATATATATAATATATATATATATATATATATATATATATATATATATATATATATATATATATATATATATATATATATATATATATATATATAATATATATATATATATATATATATATATATAATATATATATATATATATATATATATATATATATATAATATATATATATATATATTATATATATATATATATATATATATATATATATATATATATATATATATATATATATAATATATATATATATATATATATATATATTATATATATATATATATATATATATTATATATATATATATATATATATATATATATATATATATATATATATATATATATATATATATAATATATATATATATATATATATATATATAATATATAATTAAACTCAACGTTAGTTTCTTCGTTCTCTCATTCCTTATACGTAAGATTTATTTATAAATTTCTAATAAATATTTACATTAGCCTCTTAATAATTTTTAATTACAGTCCGTTTATATAATTAAGAAAGTGTTTTCGTGTTGTCGTAAAAATACAATTTTTTTTTTTTTTTTTTTTTTGTATAACTTATGTGACAAATTTAATAAAAAAAATGTCAAAATATTAATTTATGTAGGTGAAAGGATATAATGGAGCTCAAAAGAAGCTCTTTTATGATAAATTAGAATTTCATAAGCTCTAAAAATAAGTAATTTTGCAAGAGAAAAAATATATATATAATATATATATATATATATATATATATATATATATATATATATATATATATATATATATATATATCTCGCCATAATATATCCTCGAGTACACCTATGCGGTTTGTCAGATGTCCACTCTCGTGGGGTGGTGCCAAAAACAGTTCTCTAACACAAACACATTCTCGCTCTATCTCCTTCCTCATCACCACTGCCCTTCATTTACTTCGTCCTCCGCAACTCTTCTGCTCTCTTCCAAACTCAAATCTTTTCCACCCAGAATTTCTCTCACTCTTTCCATCCATCTCCTCTTCGGCCTCCTGACCGGTTTTCGTCCTGCATGCCTCCACTCTAATATTCTTCTCGGTCCCTCTCCCTCCTTCATTCTCTTGACATGTCCGTACCACCTCAGATGATTTTGTTGTACCTATTCTTTTATCGATTCGATCATAACTCCTGTTTTATCACATCAATCCTCTTTCTATCTCTAAAAGTCACCCCTCTTATCACCCTCTGCACTCTTATTATCTGCAGCCTCCAGTCTTATCTTCTGTATTATTGTCAACGCCCAATATTTAATCATAAATCAGTAGAGGTCTCAACATTGTTCTATATATTATAATTTTAAACCTCTGTAGGTATTTTCCTATCTCAATATTGGGTATAAGACACCCTCATTTTATGCAAATTTCTTCACCCTCTCATTCAACTCCTCCTCCATTCATCCCTCGCCCTCTACCAGAACTCCCAGGTACATGAATTCATCCACCTGGCGCAGTTCCATCCACTCTATCGTTATTTTCATTTATTCCTTCTCTCTAGCCACCTTCATTACCTAAGCCTTCTCTATACTTATTTCCATACCTGTTCCTCTCATTTGGTTGTTCCATCAGTTTATCATTTCTTGGAGGTTCACCCCCTCCTCCCTCCGCAATTAAAGCAGAGTGTATTCGCCTTCCACCCATCTACATGTTCTTTTTAAGTTGTAATGTATATAAATTATGAACAGTAGAAGTGACAGTACCCTGACCTGCCTTACTCCTGTGTTCACCTCGAACCATCTCTCCTCCCTCTTGTTCGCTCTAATCATATTTCTGGAATTTTGGAATGTACTCTTTATTCTCCTTATTAATTTCTTCGGTATCCCGTATTCTGAATCATCCAGGACTTTCCATAATTTTTCTCTGTTCAGTCTATCAAATACTTTTTCTAGATCTAATAACGCCTACATCTGCGTCCTTGTTACATGCTATCACTTTTTCAATTACCATTCTCATATAGTATATTGTTTCCGCCATATATTTTCCCGTCCTAAAGCCATATTGCCAATCTCCTATATTAATGCCAACTCCAATTCTCAATCTCCTTTCAAGTACTCTTTCATAGATTTTAACTGTTGCATTTAGTAAGGTTATTCCTCTGTAGTTATCACATATTTTTCGGTCCCCCTTATTATATATATGGCATTCTATTGCCACTCCCCATTCCCTCAGTACACTCTTCCTTTCTCACATCTCGTTTAACAGTTCATACATCCATATTACAACTCCATCTCTCGTCTTGTATAGTTCCGCATTAAATACATCCGTTCCCGGGTTTTATTGTTTCCCCAATCTCCTCAATGGCTTTCTCTCCCATTCCCTCCTGGTCGTCTCTCCGCTCAACATCTCCTCTCATCGCGTCCCTTCCATCGTTCTCAAAGTTCAATAACCCTTCGAAGTACTCCTTCCACATCCCCATCACCTCCTCCTCCTCCTCCACTAATGCCTCTCCTGATTTACTCAATACTATGTGTTTTTCAGGTTTTTTCCCAACTCCCAAACCCCTAGCAAGGCCGTATATGAATTTTCTCGTTCCTCTCAGATCTTCTTTCAGTTCTGAGCCTATTTCTTCCCACGATCGTTTCTTACTTATTTTCTTTATTCTTTTTCGCTCTATTTCTGGCTTCCAGAATATATATATATATATATATATATATATATATATATAATATATATATATATATATATATATATATATATATATATATATATATATATATATATATATAGTCCGTTCTCATCAGTTTTCCTCTTCATCTATGCTCTATATTTTTTATTTTTACTAGCTATGGCTGCTTTTACCTCCTCATTCCACCATGCCGCCCTCTTCTTTTTCCCTCATCCTATCTTCTTTGTTTGCATCACTTCTCTCGCTATTCTGTTCATACTTTCGCTGAATGTCCTCCATTTTTTTATACACTGTTTCTCATCTTCCTGTCTCCTGCTCCCTCTCCTCCCTGATGGCCCCATCAAAACTTTCTCTTATTTTTCCATCTTTCAATTTTTCTGTTTGGTCGCTCGCTCTCTCTCTCTCTCTCTCTCTCTCTCTCTCTCTCTCTCTCTCTCTCTCTCTCTCTCTCTCTCTCTCTCTCTCTCTCGTGATTTTCTTCAGTTTCTTCCTCTCCTTTCATCTCATTTCTCCACAAACATTCTATGGTCAGAATCCAGTGATACAGTTGGTAAGCTCTTGACGTTTGTGAAAATTTCTCATTCGTTTACGAGAATTAAATTTGTCAATGATTTTTTCGTTTATCTTACTCATCAACATTCCATCTATACCAGGTCCATTTCTTACTTTCCCCATGCTTGAACCAAGTATTCATTATGGTTTATCTATTTCTCATTGCAAAATATATCAATTGCTCCCCTTCTGCGTTCTTTTAAGCTATACTAAACGCTCCCACGACTTTCTCCTTTCCTCCATACACACACACACACACACACACACACACAAATATAATATATATATATATATATATATATATATATATTATATATATATATTATATATATATATATATATATATATATATATATATTATATATATATATATATATATATATATATATAATATTATATTATATATATATATATATATATATATATATATATATATATATATATATATATATATATATATATATATATATATATATATATATATATATATATATATATATATATATATATATATATATATATATATATTTTGTTTTATTTATTTATTTTTATTTATTTATTTATTTTTTATTATTTATTTATGTTTAATTTTTTTTTTTTTTTTTTCTTTACTTTCATTTTATTTTTATTATTTTTATTTTAACTTTTCAAATATATATTAACTATTATCTTCTCTAAAAAAGAATATGTATTATTTTTGGGGGTGGTGGGGTTGAGAGGGGGGTGCAATATTGCAATGTAACATTTGAGCGACAGTTTTCGCCATCTACTACTTGAATCGTTTATTAAGGACTGAACTGACTATTCTCATTGGCAGTATTCTGTTTCATCAAACTTAAATATCTTTAAGAACTAAAGTTTCATCTTAAGCAGATGCATTCAAAATATAATTGTGAGCTATTTCTTGGATTTTAAAATCTGTCTAAAGGGTGTTTTCAGTTGGATGAAAATATAAAAAAAAAATTATTAGGGAAGGATCCAATTTCAAGACTTTTTTTTATTATTATTTGAGCTATTGAGCTGAAATTTACAATGTATATGCATTTTTTCCCGCTGAAAACAGTCGATTTCTGACGTTTTCCTGAGTCTCTAAAGGTTTAGCAGTTATAGGGGGTCAAAATTCAAAAAGAGATTAATTAGAAGTGGTAAAATAGTGGTCAGAATGATCCAAAAACTCCCCTGTACATTCTTAGCCCCAATCT
>SEYY01018631.1:0-5000 GCA_009176605.1 Armadillidium nasatum | reverse complement strand
CAAAATTCGACATCCGCATTCGCATCCGAATCCTCAAATGAGAAAATATGACATCCGATACTAATATATATATATATATATATATATATATATATATATATATATATATATATATATATATATTATATATATATATACTTATATATATATAATATTATATATATATATATATATATATTGTATTGTATTGTATTGTACACTACACCATATCCCGTATGCTGCAGGGTGTGTCAACTGCAGGAAAAAAAATCCTGCAGTTTTACTTGGGAAGGGGAAAAACTGGTTAGAGGGTTCCCAGCCTCTAGAACCGAGCGAAGAACTTTTCTTCATGATACATTTTCTTTATGCCAGTAAGATGGCGATAGCTCTAAGTTATGTTTTCTAACATTTTGTGAAGCCTTTGATGGGAAAAGACTCTGAGGCAAATGATGGATTTTCAGAGCCCCACACATGCAGATGGATGAATAAAGCCCACATCTTCGGACAAAGTTATTAAGATCTTAAATATTCTTCTCTGTCCAAGTTGAAGAAGCAAATTTTCATGATCTCCAAACTTATGGAGCTTTACAAATTTTGAAAAAGATGAAAAAGAACATAAACCTAATAATATGTCGCTTCACATAATCTGACTGAAAAATTAATTATTTCTTTACAATTTTCATTTGTTAAAATCTTTAAAGTAATTTTTTTTCAGCTTTTTATAGTTTTGAAATATTTATTTACAGCTTACACTCATCAATATCTAAAGTGAACTTCTTGAAACCGCGCACTAGACACTATGAATAATTTCCCGAACTGTTCTCCTTTTCAATTTATCAAAAACTTCTCGGCTCCGTCACATGTTATATATATATGATATATATATATATATATATATATATTATAATATATATATATATTATATATATATATATATATATATATATTATATATATTATAATATATATATAATATATATATAATATATATATATATATATATATATATATATATATATATATATATATATATATATATATATATATATATATGTATATATATATATATATATATATATATATATATATATATATATATATATATATATATATATATATATATATATATATATATATATATATATATATATATATATATATATATATATATATATATATATATATATATATATATATATATATATATATATATATATATATATATATATATATATATATATATATATATATATATATATTATATATATATATATATATATATATATATATATATATATATATATATATATATATATATATATATATATATATATATATATATATATATATATATAATATATATATATATATATATATATGATATATATATATATATTATATATATATATTATATATATATATAAAATATATATATATATATAATATATAATAATATATATAATATATATATATATATATATATAATATATATATATATATATATATATATATATATATATATATATATATATATATATATATATATATATTAGTAATTGAGAATATCCACATCTACACGAAATAAGTGTTGATGATCGGATATTTTTGCCATTTATTACAACTCTTCAAAACAAATTTCCTCTCTTTAAAACGATACCTTACAAAATATCTTGAGAAAAGGTTAATTGTAAGTGTTGATTTATGGTATTTATTTTAATGACTCTATACAACATGATCAAAGAAAGGTGCAAGAAAAGCATTATAAAACAAATAATAATTATTAATTAATAATAGTTATTACAGAACAACCACAAGATAGAATAGAATATTACAAGTAATACAACACACATTAATTGTGAAGGAGAGTTTGATCTTCTTGGCAGATTTAGTCTAGAAAATAAACAATGCATCCTCACAAACAGACATAATTTAAGCAAGATGCAATTGCCATTGAAGCTCTAAAACCATTTAAGAAAATACTGTAACAAATAGATATAATCATATCTACGTTTCCATTGCAGATGTTTTTTCCCAACTGAAATCCCTAAAAACATTGTTGTTATATCAACGTCATTGCAAAATTGTTATAAATTATGTTATAATGCAAATAATATTCTCCAAGATTTTACCAAAATTAAAAATACAATTAGAATTGACCTGGACGTGAAATTTGAAAGTTTATAGACAATTTTACTTGCTTTCAAAACAAGCTAAAGAAGTTGAAATTAAAGAGAAATAATCATCGAAAAAAGTTTTGAGAATTAACTTTGAATATCAAGAAAAAAACAACTAAACAATTCTTGATGTGATGAATTTTCACTTGACATGAAACAGTAACGATGAATGAAAGACTATGTAATGTAAGATAACTGATTTATTTCCTAATGAAAATCTGTAGAGGGTGACAAAATATTTTGAAGTGTTAATATAGAAAATTATCTTAAATTGATTCAACTTGCTTGATGCTATCTAGCTAGTTCTCTAAGCAGTTTAGAAAAAGAAACGAACGTTTGTTTGCTGTAGCTACTACAAAAGGTAAGGAAAAGCTCAATAGATCTACTGGTGGAAATGAAAAAACAGTTCAATTTTTAAAATGTAACTTCGATTTAATACGATTCATCTATCAAACGACCTTTTTATTAAGGCCTATCCATATATTTGTGCTCGCTAACGATAGAGGTTAATGGGATGCATAATAAGTAGAGAACTACTTCCATATTCTTGCAATGAGTTTCTGAATCTTCTGCTTCCTTTTGGTATTCATAAGTACAGAAATTTTACTACAATTTTAGAAAAGTTTCTCAAACATTTAACTGAAATGACTTTTTATTATAAAGTTTAAAAATTGCATTTATGTTTAAAGTTTTTTTATAAAATGTTAAAGACTCGCATCAACGAAGATGTATGAATATAAATATTCATTCAAGGGTGTTCAATTTCTGGCATCCTCTTCATAAAGTGAATGTTAAAAATAAGATGAAGTATTATATATATATATATATATATATTATATAATATATATATATTATATATATATTATATATATATATATATATATATATATATTAATAATAATAATGTATATATATATATATACTTAATATATATATATATATATATATCATATATATATATATATATATATATATATATTATATATATATATATTATATATATATATATATATATATATATATAATATTATATATAATAATATATATATATATATTATTTATATATATATTATATATATTAAATATATTATATATATATATATTATATATATATATATAATATTATAATATATATATATGAAATGATGTTGATTTTGTTTCTAACATTATTTATTTATTTATTTATTTATTTATTTTTAAGTATATGATGCGTAATTAAAAATTAATATCTAACTATTTACAGAAAGAAAATTTTATATACTTCTTGTAAACAATGTTGAAAAGAACCAAAAGGAAACAAGATTCCTATGACCTTTCCAACGAAAGAGAAGATAGAAGATTTAGTTAGGGACTTTGGCACATGACCGAGCACTAGATGGTTGTCATGTGGCACAATGCCTCCAGCGAGAATAAATAAATTGCTTTGGGATTTAATTACCTTTTATAATAAAAATAAAATACAACAATAACCAATTAAAGTTATAATGTTTCTGTATAAGAGCGGCTATGTTTTGTTAATAAAGAAAACGATATTTATTAGCCCTTTTTAATTATTAATTTATAATACGTTACCGATTCTCATTTCCATTTCTTTGTTTAAAAAAAAAAATAACGTAGTTTTGCCTTTTGAAAATACCTCTCCTATAACACTAACACACATACACACAAATATATATATATATATATATATTATATATATATATATATATATATATATATATATATATATATATTATATATATATATATATATATATATATATATATATATATATTTTCTCCACATTGGAAGGGTTTTCAGCCTGTCAATGGGACCAGCATATTTCGGCAACTGCTCCTAAAAGTCCCGATTCTAGAATGCTCTAAAATAATAATGCGTTTTGGGTCGTTGATTTCAGTGCAAGTCCTTGAGTTTTATTTAAACTCCCAGTTACGGTTTCACCCTTTCAGTGGGACTTTCACCTTCTCTATCAAACTTCTAAACACTTTCTCAAAGAGCTCTCCAGAAGATCGTGCTTCTCGGAGCTGTGGTTTCTCATGCTGGTCAAGGAGTTAAAACAAGCAGTAAGCAATAATTATAAGGTCGGATTGCTCGCCCTGTCGCCCTTGCTCTTGGCTCTCCTCGCATGATCCAACCCTGTCGCCTAATCCATATTATATATATATATATATTATATATATATATATATATATTATATATATATATATATATTATATATATATATATATATATATAATATATATTATATATATATATATTATTCTTTCACAGTCTAATATTAAAAAGCCAACGAAATAGAAAATCGAATGATTTTAATAAAAGTATTTTTAGAACTCTCTCTCTCTCTCTCTCTCTCTCTCTCTACTCTCTCTCTCTCTCTCTCTCTCTCTCTCTCTCTCTCTCTTCTCTCTCTCTCTTCTCTCCCTCTCCTCTCCCCTCTCTCCCTCGCTCACTTTCTCTTATCCCTTCTCTCATCTCTCTCTCTGTCCTCACCTCTCTCTTCTCAATATATATAATATATATAATATATTATTATATTATATATATATATATATATATATAATATTATTATTATATATATATATATAATATAATATTAATAATATATATAATATATTATTAGAGATGTGCCGATATTAAAATTTTAACCCATACGGATAGCAAAAATTTTAAACTACCCATTATAACATACCTTTAGAATTTACCAATACTAATTTTTTCTGAATACATGAAGACGGAATGAAGATTGAAAAATAATATATTTAATTAATGATGCAAAAAGTTTAGGTTTTCTGATGTCCGAAATATCTAATTATTTCGAAGTTCCATTGCTACACGAAATTTTATG
>SEYY01018630.1:140000-145347 GCA_009176605.1 Armadillidium nasatum | reverse complement strand
CCCACTTACTGGCCCTTCTCGCACTAACAACCTCTCTGACTAGACGCATAACATCTTCTCTCTTTGTGATTAATAAATTTATCAACATAAGTTTATAACGCCTAATAAAATTGTGAAACCTTCATCTCTTTACTTTACCACCACCATCAAGAAAACTCAAGGCGTTATAAAGCGGCAAACGCGGGGTCGTTGACCAGGTGAAAAGGGGCGTAAAGCGTCGAGGGTTCCTGCAGAAGAGGTGTAGGTAGGGCGGGAGGGGGACACAGCGGCCACGTAAGGCTGAGGAAAATAAGGAAAATGCGGCGCGGGAGGTGAGTAGGAAGCATAGGGTGAAAGTTGAGGAAAAGAGGCATCGTGTGATTGCGAAGGCGGAGTGGTAGAAGGAAGAGTGGGAGAATAGGAAGAGGCCTGGGAAGAATGAGGAAAAGGAGGCATATAAGGTAAAGAAGCTGTAGGGGGAAGGGCCTGAGCAGCAGAAGCAAAGTGAGAAATAGGTGTGTGAGAGGTGGAGGTTGAAGAAGAGGAGTGAGGAGAGAAAAGAGAAGTAGAAGAAAGAGAAGATGTGAAAGAAGGAACAGCTGGAGAGAGATGTGAAGAAGAGGCAGGGAAAGGAGGGAGAGAGTTGAAAGGAGCAGCTGACGGCGTCGAAGAGAGCGATGAGGGGAAAGAAGAAGATGGAGAGACATTGTGTGGATGAAGGAATTGGTATAAGATGTCAGCCCGGACTCCTAGTTCTGACAGCGGTCCGGTTTGCGTGGCGAGGTGCATGGCTAGTGCAGGGGGTAACCCATGTAAGAAGCGATTGCGGATATATGCTTCACCTACGTTACAGGCATTACCTAGTTGCGACAGCCGTTGCAGGTACAGGCTGGGCTTACCGTCAAGATGTATTTCCGATGTTAAGCGTTGAAATTTATCAAACTCGGACGGCTCAAAAACCTGAATCAAACGCTCGATTAGCACGGAAAACTTACCTTGGTGAACTGTATCAGGTGGTAGGACACTTGTGATAGCTGCAGGTAAAGACGGGTAAGCATGTAAGAACTGTTCCTCGTCCTCAAAAATCCGTGCGAGGCGAAACTGGCATTGAACTTTTTCTACCCAGTCTCGTACATTGTGATGGTCAAATAATGGGAGCCGGAGTGGGAGCACTGTATTCGAAGTCGTGATCAGTATGTCGGCTGGCTGGGAGGTAACGGCTGTAGATGATGATGCAGTGGTGGTAACGTTAGATGGGTTGTCATTACTAGCCATGATGCAGTACCAAGTGTAAAGAAAAGGAAGAAGCGATAGGGGGGGGAACGCAATGTATATATAAAATATATAAGTATATAAAATGCAAAATATTTTAAAAAAAATGGTAAGGAAAGAAAACACCCTAAGCTAAACCTGCATATAACAAGCTAAGGACCCTCTTAAAGATAGGGCGTACCTAAAGCTAAAATAAAAATTTTATATTTGTATTTGCAAAAAAAAAAAATGATTATTATTATTATTATTATTATTATTTTAGTAGTAGTAGTGGTAGTAGTAGTAGTAGTAGTAGCTTGAAAGATGGCTTGAGGAACGGTGTCTTCAGATTGGACAGCTGGTACAACAACGCTGGAGAAGTCTGCAGCCGCTTAAAGAAACTGCACAGCTTCGTGGAACGGAAAGGATGTTCGATGGGACAGAAAATCTTGAAACTGCTGCAGCCGTTTCTTCGATGGTCTGAAAGAGACAGCTGAAAGAAACAAAGCGCTGTAAGTTCTAATGGAACACTCGACCCCTAAGCCTAAAAAGAGAGATACCCTTACCGGAGGGCACAAAAGACAATGCCTTTTGTGTTTATAATGGTGTGGGAAGATCGCTGTAGAGCCTGAGGCAATATGGCGTCGAACGTGTTGATCCAAAACTGCGGCCCGAGATGGAGAACCAAAAATGTCGTACACTATGAAGCCGTAACAATAAATCTGGACAGGCACTTCGTCGGTGGCCAAAACACAACAACTGGTAAAATAAATAGGCCGGCAAGTATACTGAAGAACAAAAATGAGTATGGCCCAAAAAAAATGGAGGCTTACCAGATGTGAGAAGAAAGAATGCCTTGTAAATTGCAAATGACGTCACACTTGGCGGCTAGTGAAGAGGCTGGATAAAAAAAAAGGAACTCGTTGGTCACCAAATATGGGCTTTGTAAGTGATGGTGGTCTGTCGGTGGAAGCCCATATACTAGGATTGTATTTTATACAAAAACAAAATATTGTAAACACTGTTTAAGCTGACGTTCATAGATGATGTCACAAATTTCGAATACATTAGGCCTTAAGTTTGTAAAAGGAAACACTTTCACAATTCACAGTTTATTCTTTTAAACAAAACTATTTAACATATAAAGTATATAATTGTACAACTTATAATTAAAGGCACAAAAGTTAGCAAAAGGCCTACTATATGAGAAAGTTTATCACGGCTTTTAGAGAGCACTAACAACGCGTGCGTGTTGAATAACAGAGAGGCATAATCAAATGCAATCGTTGTTATTTTTTAGCGGGCTCTACCAGAGGGCGTTTTGGCGGTATGTTTAAAAATGAAACAAATGCAGTAACTAAATGGGATTCAAACCACTATATCACTACCCAAAATATGGGCTTTGTAAGTGATGGTGGTCTGTCGGTGGAAGCCCATATACTAGGATTGTATTTTATACAAAAACAAAATATTGTAAACACTGTTTAAGCTGACGTTCATAGATGATGTCACAAATTTCGAATACCTTAGGCCTTAAGTTTGTAAAAGGAAACACTTTCACAATTCACAGTTTATTCTTTTAAACAAAACTATTTAACATACAAAGTATATAATTGTACAACTTATAATTAAAGGCACAAAAGTTAGCAAAAGGCCTACTATATGAGAAAGTTTATCACGGCTTTTAGAGAGCACTAACAACGCGTGCGTGTTGAATAACAGAGAGGCATAATCAAATGCAATCGTTGTTATTTTTTAGCGGGCTCTACCAGAGGGCGTTTTGGCGGTATGTTTAAAAATGAAACAAATGCAGTAACTAAATGGGATTCAAACCACTATATCACTAATAAATTTATCAACATAAGTTTATAACGCCTAATAAAATTGTGAAACCTTCATCTCTTTACTTTACCACCACCATCAAGAAAACTCAAGGCGTTATATATATATATATATATATATATATATATATATATATATATATATATATATATATATATATATATATATATATATATATATATATAAACTACATAAACGGTGGTATGAAATTTTCTAATTTCAAGCCTACTAAATGGTGATTCGAACCTTGACTTCTAACCTGGTATGATGGAGTGCTACTTCTACACCAATACAGTACAAAAGGAATTTGTAGAGGGGAAGCTCATGAGCATCCGCCATGTTGACAAACTCAAAGAACCTCCAAGGCTGCTCTTGGGCACAGGGCAACAGGCCACTGCAGGAAGCGTGGAAAGATAAGGAACCCTCCCCCCTTGTCAACTCCAGCTTTCGCACTAAAGATCGAACATTCCTTTTTTTTAAGTTTTGGAATCTGTTATTAATGTATAATAAATAGAAAGTTTTTTAAATAACTTAATCCTAGTAGCTTCATTTTTGATCGTCAGCATTGTTTCAATAGTAACTTTTCACTGGTGATTTTCTTTCCCTTCTATCTCACTACTTCTCTACTCCTCTACTTCTCTATTTCTCTACACCTCTACACTTCTATTCCTCTACTCTTCGGCATTTTTTATGAATATTTTGCTGTGATTCTGAACTTAGATTTCATAGAGTCTGCCAAATAGGTCTTTAAGCACCTTTCCTTCTCATTATTTCTGATTTACTTTCTGGTTAGTTTATTGTTGATGTACACTTCCACAGTTCATTCTTGAAGATTTTAATTTTTTTATTTCCTTATTTGGTGGGTTTCATGAAGGCAAAATAACCTTATCTTCAAGATGTGATATATATATATATATATATATATATATATATATATATATATATATATATATATATATATATATATATATATATATATATATATATATATATATATATATATATATAGTGTGTGTGTGTATGTGTGTGTATGTATTTGAAAATGTTTTAAGTTTGAATGAGATATTTAAGTTGGCTTTGAGGTGCATCTAACCCTGCATTGCCTTACCGACGGAAGATCTTTCCTTTAATTTCAATTTACTAAATGAGAGAGAAGGGAAAGAATTTTTTTTTTTTTTTTTTTTTTTTTTTTTGAAAACTTTCAAATGAGAAATTTAATGTTTAATAGAAACTCGATGGAAGATCAATATTGGCTTATTTAAAAGGATGAAAAAGCCGCGGAGATAGCCAAGGCAATTATAAAAGATGAATTCCATGTTTGTCGGAGGGAAAAGATATACGAAATTGAGACTAAATTGGACGAGTTTTATTCAGATGAAAGAAACAGCAGGAGAGAAACTGGATCTAAAAAAACGTGTTCTATTATTGTAAATAGAAATAAATATATTTGGTGATACTCATAAATAAAGGCTGCGAGAAATATTTGCCTTGTATTCAATTACGAAAATACACACAAAAAAAAAAAAATAAATAAATAAATAAAAAGAATAAAGAAAAAAATATTGCGATAATATTGTCTTTTTATAATATCAAAAAGATGGGACATTTTCTCTATATGAAAACGAATAAATGGTCAGTGTGGAGAAAAACAAAATTATTGAAGAAAGGGCGTTCTTATTTGGCGAATTTGCCAGCAGCATTTCTCCATAACTCCGTCTATAATATCTTCTAAATTCCTTCGCATAATATTTATTCTTTTTTTTATTTCTTTTTTGGTTAAAGTACAAAGTAAAAGTCTTTCTCAAACATTTCTTTAAAGATTCTTTAGTCTCCTAGATAAAATTTTAATTTGTGAAAGCTTTAAAATTAATGAATTTTTTATTAAACTACTAAGCAATAATATGCATTAATAAAACATATACCCTCGCTCATACACATATAATAATTAATAATAATAATAATAATAATGATAATAATAATAATAATAATAATAATAATAATAACAATAATAATGATGATGATAATAATAATAATAATTTAATTATAATATTGTGACTGTCCAGTTCTCTGCAAAGAGGCTGCAAGGGAAAACACAATGGCTTCCTTTGAGGCCCAATGATATATATATATATATATATATATATATATATATATATATATATATATATATATATATATATATATATATATATATATATATATATATATATATACTTCATTTAAAAAATACAATAAGTGATAATAAGTACTACTAAAGTAACAAAACTCTAGTAAT
>SEYY01018630.1:132500-137500 GCA_009176605.1 Armadillidium nasatum | reverse complement strand
GGTGAAAGAGAATGTGGGGGGGGGGGGAGGAGAGTAAGAAGTAAAAGAAAGATGAAAAAAAAAGAACGCAATGTCTAGAAATGTGAAAGACTAGTAATGGATGAGAAATATTAGAGTAATTAATTAAAAGAGGATATGAAGAAGACATTAACGTGGGACGAAGTTGCATTTTTGTTGAAAAAGAAAAGGTTTGTAACGAATGACTCATATGATATAATGTAAAGAAATGTTTAACTAAAAGAAGGAAATAATGTACTGGGATGTCTGGAGATATCATAGAGTCTGGGAGATATTCTTTAATGTATAATGGAGAGTGGGAGAGTGATATAAAATTGGGAAGATGTTTGTCTTTTCCCGATTTATAAAGACAAAGGAGAAAAGATGAATGTACAAACTATAGAAGAAAAGTATGTTGAGTGTAGTTGACAAAATTTGTGGGAAAAGAAAAGAACTTGTGCAAAATAGGTTTGGAAGGAGTGAAAGAAAGAAATTATGGAAAGTGGTGAATAAAGTGAGAGAATTTGTCATGTTATAAAGGTATTTTGCAAGAAAAGTATAGTGTGTGTGTTAAGTTGATGCAGAGTGAAGGAGAACATATAAAGAAACAGTTTGCAAAAGTAGAAATACGTGACGGCTTAGTGGCTGTCCAATCCTTTCATGGATTCTGTTCTTAGAAATATTAAAAAGGCAATCAGAAGAGCTCTCTTGCCATTACCTGATCGTAGATGGAATTTAAAAAAAAAAAAAAAAAAAAAAAAAAAAAACTGTTTAGTGTTGACTCGGTACAGATTTCCAACTCAAAAAAAAGCCTGTACCAATTTGATAGCTAAGTTTGACCCGAATAAGCGTGTAAACAATAATTTTAACCATGAAAAAGGTAAATTGATAAAGTCCAATATGTGAAAGCTTTGAAAGATGATTATTAGGGAAAGTGTAAAATTATGGGAAGAATGTTTCTAATGGATATAATTTATTTTAGGTATTTAGAAATAGATATGTGTGACAGTTTCGAAAGGATTAAATAATAGAGTCATAAAAATTAAGAAGAGAGCAATATTTATTACGTGAGGCCACAGGAATCCTAAAAAATAGCAGTCTGTCGAGAAAACTGAAGGTAAATAATATTTGAAAACATATGAGTGAGATGATAATCTTGTATGATTTAAAGACTCTGGTCCAGTCTTGTAAATGAAAAGCTTAAAAACCACTTGTCTAATATTTGAAGAATGGACAAAACCAAGAGTGGAAGAATTATGAAAATTTGAGGCTGTAATAGCAAAATGAGGAGTGCAAAGTGAATTTGAACATTTGTGCAGAATGAATAAAAGTAAACTTACAAAGAAGTATATATATATATATATATATATATATATATATATATATATATATATATATATATATATATATATATATATATATATATATATATATATATATATATATATATATATATATATATATATATATATATATATATATATATATATATATATATATATATATATATATATATAGAGAGAGAGAGAGAGAGATGAGTGATATATATATAGATATATATATATATATATATATATATATATATATATATATATATATATATATATATATATATATATATATATATATATATATATATATATATATATATATATATATATATATATATATATATATATATATATATATATATATATATATATATATATATATATATATATATATATATATATATTATATATATATATATATATATATATATATATATATATATATATATATATATATATATATATATATATATATATATATATATATATATATATATATATATATATATATATATATATATATATATATATATATATATATATATATATATATATATATATATATATATATATATATATATATATATATATATATATATATATATATATATATATATATATATATATATATAGAAGAGAGAGAGAGAGAGAGGAGAAATGTATGAGTGTATTAGTAAGCTTGCATGCTGCATGAACGCATACTTGTTTTTAAGATAGCAGAGAGTATGCAAATTGAAGATAAGCGTTTGTTATAAAACATTGTCTATAAAAAAGATAAAATAAAGTGGAACGAACAATCGTGAACAGAGAACGAATAAAAGAATTAAAACGCGTCTCTTTCTACTCTCTCTCTCTCTCTCTCTCTCTCTCTCTCTCTCTCTCTCTCTCTCTCTTTCTTGTCATTCAGAGAGAGAGAGACTCTTACATGCAGTGTCACCCAGGGACGACACAAATTTCACTCACAAAATATGAGCTAATGAAAATAAAAGCACGAGCAGAGTATATGAGATATTATATATATATATATATATATATATATATATATATATATATATAATATATATATATATATATATATATATATATATATATATATATATATATATATATATATATATATATATATATATATATATATATATATATATATATATATATATATATATATATATATATATATATATATATATATATATATATATATATATATATATATATATATATATATATCAATTATTGATTTTAATATATTAAAAATAAAAGTGTCGTCACTAAAAAATGAAAAAGGTGGAAGGAAAAAACTAAAATATTGGAAATTAATTAGAATATATTTAAAGATTCAAAAAAATTTTTTTTACTTCCCATTTTTTATGGTAATTTTAAATTACAAAGAAAGTACTAAAAGTAAGTATTGAAAAGTATTAAAATTTCTAAATAACTATAAAAGTACTAAAAATTTTAAAAATACTGAAAAATACTAAATATTCGAATACTAATTATTACTAAAAATACTAAAAAATGCTAATTCTAAAAATACTAAATGTAATGAAAAATAATAAATAACAATAAAATATTAAAAGTAGTAAGTACTAAAATACCATAATAGTCCTAAAATTATTACAAAAATTCTTAAACTATTAAAAATTTTCACCCAATTTTTGCCTAGGTGTTTTGAAACTTGATAATATTTTTAAAAGACTAAATATTCTTTATAGTTGCTAGAAAGGTTTTAAAAAATCAAATATTTAAAGAAATAATAAAGGAAAAAATTTCTATGTGATAAGTAGCTTTGAGAATTTTTTTTTTTTTTTTTTTTTTTTTTTTTTTTTTTTTTTTTTTTTTTTTGAGGTTCATTAAAATACTGAATGGTTGATTGATTTAAGATTTAGACCAATTTGTGAAAGAAAAGAAGCATGAAGCGTTTGTTGATTCAGGTTGAAGAATGAGAAATGTAAAGTCAAAAGAAAGGAAGATAAAGCCAACAAAATCATTACAAAAGGTTGTAATAATATGAAGATGAAAAAAAAGGATTGAATGAAACGAAGAAGAAGAACAATGCTTATAAAAGGCTAAATCTTATGAAGTGAGAAACTATATCATAGAGAGATATAAAAAGTTTTATTATTATTATTAAAAAATAAAAAAAGTAAATACTATAGGAGTGATTCATCTCTACTTTTTTGTTTTGATAATAATTTATATGGTAATTTTATATAATATATATATATATATATATATATATATATATATATATATATATATATATATATATATATATATATATATATATATATATATATATATATATATATATATATATATATATATATATATATATATATATATATATATATATATATATATATATATATATATATATATATATATATATATATATATATATATATATATATATATATATATATATATATATATATATATATATATATATATATATATATATATATATATATATATATATATATATATATATATATATATATATATATATATATATATATATATATATAAAACTATTTTTAATTATTATTCTGTTTAGGCAAATCTTTATCTCTTAATTTAAAAGATTTGATAACTTGTTTGTTTATTTGTTATTACTTGCTCTTCTTAAGTTTTCTAAGGTTTCTAATATTAAGGTTTCTTCAGCCATTATACATCTTCAAAGGGTTTAAAATTACAATGAAAAATCATCAAAAGAGAAACCATTTATACGTTGTATTTACGTATCTTTTCACGCTCTTTCTTTTAATATCTCAAACTCTTACATTTACGTCATAAAACGGAAGAAAAGACGTTTAATGGTGATCTTTCTTAAAAGTGGAACAAAATTCATATGAAAATTCTTAAGTAAGTAATTATCAGGTCTATTTACACGGGACTAAAATGTACATACACACACACACACACACACACACATATATATATATATATATATATATATATATATATATATATATATATATATATATATATATATATATATATATATATATATATATATATATATATATATATATATATATATATATATATATATATATATATATATATATATATATATATATATATCATCATCATCATCATCATCATCATCATTACCATTATCAACATCAATCTATGTTTCTCCACAACAGGAGATAGGCTTCTCCTAGTTGCTACCGATATTGTTGGTATGTTTTTTTTTTTTTTTTTTTTTTTTTTTTTTTTTTAGCAGTTGTTCTAATTTTATCTGTCCATCTTTTACATTGTGTTTTTTCTTGGACTTTCAGACTGAATGGAGCCTAATTTAAAGCTCTTTTTCCTATCTAAATTATCATTCCTTTTAGCAATATGGCCTGTCCATCTCCACTTCTATTGTTTGACTCTGCCTGTTATGTCTGTTAGCAGTACAACCTTTTTAAATTGTTTCTTTTTTGTCCCTACCTTATTGCTAGGATATATTTCAATATTTTTATGTTGTTTTCACACCTAGAATGTATGTCTTCCAGTCACACATCTTTGCAGATATAACACGAACTGCCAAACAATTTTTTCCTTTAATTTTTTTAAAAAAATTTATTTTTAGCAATTAGAAATTAAGCCTGAAACGGATTTTCGATTTACCCAAAATGCTTCAGAATATTTTAATTCTTTATTTTTATTTCTATTTTT
>SEYY01018630.1:122500-125000 GCA_009176605.1 Armadillidium nasatum | reverse complement strand
TGTCACGTCGCAGAGAAAGAGAGTCAAGGGAGTTTGAAAGTAGGGGACAGTTTATTAGTCTTTTAGCCTTAGACTCAACCTTATCCAAAAGAAAGGTGTAACCGGAACCACCCCAAATGTGAGAACAGTACTCCATACAAGGACGGATAAGACACTTGCATAATTGGAGTAACTGTTCAGAAAAAATAAATTTCCGCAATTTGAAAAGAACTCCCAGCTTTTTAGAGGCCACCTTAGCAACTATTGTGATATTATGTTTTCAAGATGATTTATTGTTTATGTTCAGACCAAGAATATTTATGTTGTTCACAGGTAAGACGGGAGAGCCGTCGAAGAGATAAGAAATTTGGGATGTGCTTTCGAGAGAGAGATGTGAAGCATATATATATATATATATATATATATATATATATATATATATATATATATATATATATATATATATATATATATATATATATATATATATATATATATATATATATATATATATATATATATATATATATATATATATATATATATATATATATATATATATATATATATATATATATATATATATATATATATATATATATATATATATATATATATATATATATATTTACAAAAAAAAAAAAAAATTCTTTAAGTTTTCTTAGTAAATGAATTGTCAATCAAAGTGTCAATAAAATTTAAAAAAGAAATAAAGTTACGTAATTTTATTGATTTGCATTTCTAAACAATTTTTATGTTTAAATAAATGTTTTCAGATTTTCAAAATATTTTTTTGTTTATTATTATTATTTTTTTTTTTTTTTTTACATAAAATTGTGTTTCAATGTTTAATTAATTTACAGGCAATTCATTCTGCAAATTATACTTTACTGATTTGATTAATTAAATTTGGAGCGATTAAATTTTTTTTCGAAAATTTAAAGGAATGCCATAAACAAAAATTGGATTTTTTCGAAATTTTGACTAAAAAGTTGGAGTCTATGAAAAATTTTGTTGTATTATAAAGATGCTGAATTAATTTAAAAATTCAGTCAGCTGAATGATTAGTAGATAAGAGATATTAGACATGGGGGAAAGATGGAGAGGAATGGAGAAAGAGAGAAAGAGAGAGAGAGAGAGAGAGAAAAGAAGGAGAAGAAAGAGGGAGACAAAAGGGATCATTAATATAAAAGGAAAGAAGAAGTTAACCAGTTTGTAAATTAACACTGTTAGCATTTATATGTAAGGCAGTTGGAGTGTTCGTCACGAAATAAAACTTTAAATTAAAATAAAATTAAAAAAAAATTCTCTCTCTCTCTCTCTCTCTCTCTCTCTCTCTCTCTCTCTCTCTCTCTCTCTCTCTCTCTCTCTCTCTCTCTCTCTCTCTCTCCTCTTATTTCATTTTTAGATAGATCTGAAATTTTAAATTTAAAAGATAAAGTTGAAAGCAAAAATATTTATAACAAAGACTCCTAAAAACTAATAACTATATATATATATATATATATATATATATATATATATATATATATATATATATATATATATATATATATATATATATATATATATATATATATATATATATATATATATATATATATATATATATATATATATATATATATATATATATATATATATATATATATATATATATATATATATATATATATATATATATATATATATATATATATATATATATATATATATATATATATATATATATATATATATATATATATATATATATATATATATATATATATATATATATATATATATAAAGGCTGTGATTTTTTTCTTGAAAGGGATGAAAAATGTTTTCTTCGCTTGCACAGAAAATCTTTGTATTTATAATCAATGGGAAAAGATGTAATGGAATTGATTAAGCGTCCGACCCTCTTTTACTTGCACATGTGCATATCAGCTCATTGTTTGCCTATGTGCACATCAGGAGAATTTCATACACATATGCACATCAGAAGCATTGCCTGTAGAGATGTGAACATCGGCCTTGAACAGAAGGTGTTTGGATTTTTTTTTTTTTCACCATAATGTTATTTGTTGTGTTAGGTTCTTGAAGCACATGTGAATAGAGTTTTTATAAAGCTGCGCCATGTGTAAAGGTTTTTCTTTCAAAAAATGTACAATAGGAAATCGTGATTTTGGTTAGTAGGATACATCAGAGGAAATTATGAGCACATACATGCATACATGCTCTCATGCATACATCAATCCATCCATCTATACATCTATATATACCTACATACATACATACATCTATACATACATGCATGCATACATACATACTATACATACATCTATCCATCCATCTATACATTCATACATACATACATACATACATACATACATACACATTTGCTTTCACATTTCCATACACTCAAATATATATATATATATATATATATATATATATATATATATATATATATATATATATATATATATATATATATATATATATATATATATATATATATATATATATATATAT
>SEYY01018630.1:110000-112500 GCA_009176605.1 Armadillidium nasatum | reverse complement strand
TTGCAAGACTTAATGATTCTGAAGTCATATTTTAATCACTTTTGAAATATCATTTTTCAAGTTCAAATTTGCATATATTACTTTTGATTGAATTAATTCTAAAAGAGTATATGTTATTTTGCGTTTGTTGTTCAATGAAATTTTTTTTTATTATTATTATTTAAATTAATTTATTTTTTTAATTAAAAGGTAATTTTATTTTAAAATTATATATATATATATATAAATATGTGTGTGTGTGTGTGTGATTGTGTGTATGGTGTTTGCATATATGGATTCGAGTTCTGTGTTTGAAATCAACAATTAAAGAGAAAAGTGTTTCTAATTCATTGTTCTTACGAGTCTTATCTGTGAAATAAAATGTTAAGCCGCGCGACACCGAAGCTCCAATCGTCTGTTTTACATGCTCAAATTTTATCTCATTTTTGTGATAAGCTTCTTAACCGATACTGTTATTTCTGATAAGGAGCTTTGTGAGCTTTAATCTTATCATCAGCCTATGATTCTCGCTCCTTGAGGCTCTCGAGATGAGATTCATCCGAATGAGGGGAGGTGAATACATAGTAGAAGTAGACGAGGATCTACGGTGACGGAGGCACCGCAGCCGCTCTCTCTCTTTTTCTCCTTCAGAGTGCATTTTGACTCTCTCTCTCTCTCTCTTTTTTTTCCTCTTGCTTCCATCTCAGAAAATAATTCTTTAAAGCTCTTTTGCAACATGAATATTTATGCACCAAGTTCGAGATCGTACTTCTATGTTTATTTTATCTTTCTTTTATTTTATTTTTTAAAGGAAAGGAATCAAATCTGGAATAGTTAATCAACTTAGAGAAATTAAAACATTTCAATACGTCTGAATACTTATTTTGTGAAAGTGAGAAAGGGTCTTAAGATTTCAAGTTTAAGTTAAGGACCGATACTCCTACTTAAATCTTATTTTAGCGAACCCTTTGAACAATGAACGGGTTACCTTATTTTTTCGATTGCCTCCAATTTGTATATTTATACTCTTATTTTGAAATATTCTATTAAATAAAATGATTCTCTCTTTTTCAAAATCCAATAAGAAGAATATTTTATATTTCCAGTTTTATTTTTTTTAATTTTTTTATTTTTTGTTGAAATTTTATTTTAGGGAAATTAAAATTCAAATCAATTTCTTAATTGTTTCTTTAAAGTATTAATAAAAAGGGGAAATTCCTTCATTGCAATTCCACATTTTCTTTTTCTTCGTCAAAGGGATAAAAGAATTTCAAGCTTGAGGAACTCGGAAGACAGACAAGGGACAATCGGAAATGGGCGTGGCAAGGGACAATCTTCTTTTCTCCTTTTAAGATTTCACAAAGGATTTTAAAAATAAAGAAACAGAAAAATAAAAATAGGAAATGAATATATAAATATTACCTATTACATACTCATTTGATTTACCCAATCCAAAGGTTTTAATTTACACTTCCTCCTTGAATAGGACTTTGCCCGTGAGAAGTGGTGATGTGTATATGTGTACAAAAAAAAAAAATAAAAAAAATAAAATAAAATTCCTGCAAAAAGGATTTCGATAAGGAAAGTTTTTGGTCCTTTAACAAAGAAATGTTTTATTTCGAATTATTTTGGTAATTATTTTGACACTTTAATCTTTTTATTTATTTACTTTATTTTATTTTATTTTTATTCAAACAAAAATCAATTTCAGTGTTTACGAGTCACCATATATATATATATATATATATATATATATATATATATATATATATATATATATATATATATATATATATATATATATATATATATATATATATATATATACTATTTCGTCTTTGTCTTTCTACTTCAACTTTCCCTTCTTGTTCGAAACGTGCGCTCAGTCAACTTATGCCAAAGAAAGGGGACCCTCTCAACCCTCTAACTATCATCCCATTACTAACCTCCGTTCTTTCTAAAGTTTTCGAATCTATCCTTAACAGGAAGATTTGGAAACATCTCAATTCTTTTAATCTAATCTCTCTCTGATCGCCAGTATGACTTTCGTAAGAAACGCTCTACTGGTGATCTTCTTTCCCTTCTCTCTGACTCTTGGTCCTCCGCTCTTCGGCATTTCGGTGAATATTTTGCTGTCGCGCTGGGCATATCGAAAGCTTTCGATATAGTCTGTCACAAAGCTTTGATTTCCAAACTTCCCTCTTTCGGAATTTATCTTCCCTCTGTGGACTTCTATCTGATTTCCTTTCTGGTCGTTCTATAGCAGCTGTTGTAGACGGCTACCGTTCATCCTTTATATCTATTAATAGTGATGTTCCTTAAGTATCTGTCTTATCCCCAACACTTTTTCTGCTTTTCATTAATGACCTTCTATCTGTTACTTCATCTCCTATCCACCCCCATGTCGATGACACCACTCTGCATTAATCCTTTCAGTTTGAAAGGCGCACTTCCAAACAGCAGTTAATAGATGCAAGGAGGGTAGCCTTGGAGCAACTGACCTCTGATCTATCTCGTATTT
>SEYY01018630.1:105000-107500 GCA_009176605.1 Armadillidium nasatum | reverse complement strand
TGCACTCCGAGAGTATAAGGGCAAATAAAAAGGAAAAATAAAAAAAAATTAGAAGAGTGGTCTCGACAATGCTAGTAAAGTACTTTAAAAAATGTGTTTAGGAGGTAGTCTAAGTAAGGTTTGAGACCTGGATAGATAAATTATGAGACTCTGTGAGAAAACGAGTCACATGCGATTTCTCAGAGGAAGAGATAGGAATGTGACTTAATAGTTCAGAAGAGTGTTAATTGTTAAAATGATTATAAGCAGAGTTACTAGAGAGAGAGAGAGAGAGAGAGAGAGAGAGAGAGAGAGAGAGAGAGAGAGAGAGAGAGAGAGAGAGAGAACGAACCAGGACAGTTTGACAAACTCTAAATGCCGCTCAAAAATCTATCTTTTTACCTTTTAAAAGCTATGTGAGAGGAAAAATGTTATCTTTAAGATGAAAGAAAGATGTCGAGAAAAAAAATACAAATGATAATAAAAGGACAAACAAAGGTTAAAATTATGTGTTTTCAAAAAAGATTTTGGAATTATGTGAAAATAATTTCTAATAGGCGGGTGGGCTGTTGAGGCAATGAAAAAGAAAAAAATGCTTGATTTTCTTACGTAGAAATAGAAAAATGATCCGAGGTTAGTGTCTTTAAAGTCATCTTCCTAGTATCCACTAAACTAATTGTGCTGTTGTAAAAGGATTTTTGATATGGCACCTTGGCATCATGGTATCTTGGCTTATTGACATCTTGGGAGATTGAAAAGGAGAAAAAGAGCCAATAATTGCTAAAATAAAGAAAAAAATTTCATCAAATTGTTAATTTTTGATATAAAGAAATCTCTTTCAAAATGTTCCTTACGCTTAAATCTATAAAGGAAGGTTTGCATTTCTTTTGCAAACCATATTTTCAGAAAAGAAACGCTCGCCCAGTAATTGTGCATAGACAGTTCTCTAGTCCGCAATATTAAAGCATTCGTTTGCAAAATTTTTGCAAACAATATACACTATTTTCTTCGTTTTGAATAACTTATCAAAATCGTATGATATTTTTTCACATTAAATAGGGCTTCATTTCAGTGTTATTATAAAAAGATGCAATTTATAAAATATTTAATCGTTTTAAAAAAAATTAAGAAATAAAAAATAATAAATAGCAGTTATACACTATCTTGTTGTGTGTAATAGCGGTTGCACAAACCTGCAACCAGGTCAAGAGCCGGCCCTGATATATATATATATATATATATATATATATATATATATATATATATATATATATATATATATATATATATATATATATATATATATATATATATATATATATATATATATATATATATATATATATGGAAGAAAGAAAAAATTTCGAAAGAAATAAACAAGAATGTTTGAATGTGTGTATCTACCTTCTGTAATGTATGGGTGTGAAACATGGATGATAAGTGCTCGGGTGTGGAAAAGTTTGAATGTCTTTGGGATGAAAGGTTTGAGAGCGATATGTAAATTGAGAAGGATTGATAGGATTAGAAATGAAAGAATAAGGGATATGTGTAAATGGAAGAGGAGTGTAGTTGATAGAGCGGAGGAGGGTGTGCTAAAATGGTTTGGACATATGTGTAGAATGAATGAGGACAGAATGGTGGGCAAGGTACTTAGATCCGAGGTGGATGGGGGTAGGGGAGGGGAAGGCCAAAGTGGAGATGGGTGGATGAAGTGAGAGTGATTTTGGGTGGAAGGAATTTGAGTTTAGAAGAGGGTAGTAGACTTGCGGAGCCTGCGGAGGACAGAGAGATGGATGGCGGTGGTGAAAGGGGTTGAAAGGTAAGAATGGGTATGTTTGTGAGGGAATTGTGGCGGCGGACACCACCCCACGAAAGTGGGAAAGGTGATTGTGAAATATATATATATATATATATATATATATATATATATATATATATATATATATATATATATATATATATATATATATATATATATATATATATATATATATATATATATATAAGTTTGTTTAATGATGCTAAAAAAATTGTTGGAAATTCGAAAATTCTTTTTTTCTCATAAATTGTTTTACAAAGATTAAAACAAATCTTAAAAATAAATTTTTTCATTTCTACCGAAAGTTTCACTTAATTTAAATTTTATATATATATATATATATATATATATATATATATATATATATATATATATATATATATATATATATATATATATATATATATATATATATATATATATATATATATATATATGATCTGACTGTCGTTGAGAGTGGATGTTCTTGGAAGCAGATGGGAAGAAGATAAGTTATCAACATCATAAGTAAGAAAGAAGAGAGGAGAAGAAAAGATAGAGAAGAGAAGAAAAGGAAGTGTGCTACGAGATCATCTTCCTAAAATTGCATAGTTTGTTTAATTAATGCTTGAAGAATGAAATTGTCCAAAGTTAATAAAACTTATTTACCCGAAATATTATTTCAGTATTTACTGAAAATAAATTCAAGAAGTTTATTAAAAA
>SEYY01018630.1:92500-100000 GCA_009176605.1 Armadillidium nasatum | reverse complement strand
TATATATATATATATATATATATATATATATATATATATATATATATATAATATATATATATATATATATATATATATATATATATATATATATATATATATATATATATATATATATAATATATATATATATATATATATATATATATATATGTATGTATATTTACGCCACTGCTCACGGGTAGAGCCCTATTCAAGGAGGAGGTGTTAAATCAATAAAAAAATTAATACAACCCACAAGTACTACCTTATATGAATTTCGTAGGCGAGCACAGATGTGGGCTTTAAAGTAATGGGGATTAAATTCAGAGCCCTATTCAAGGAAGGTATTAAAATTCAGCAGGAAATACAGAAGATTGGAGAGAATTCCATAAAACAGAGGTTGCTGGAAGAAAGAGGCACCACAGCGGACAAGCCTGGAGTTACCTAAATCCGCTCAAAATTTATGTGCAGATAGTCCCATGTGCGACGAGGAAGCCGTAAAGGCGTGGATTCTTCCATCAAGCATTTGCCACTATAGTACCTACAGAAAAGAGACAAAGGCACAAAGTCACGTCGCAAAGAAAAGGGTCAAGTGAATTAGAAAGAGCGGAACAGTTTATTTATTATGAACCTCTGTATCATCCCTATCCAAACGACGGTGAAACCTGAGTCACCCCAGATATTAGAGCAGAATTCTATACAAGGGTGGATGAGGTCTTTGAATAATTGGAGTAACTGAGAAGAAGGAAAAATTTTCGTGCTCTAAACAGAACTTCCAGCTTCTTTGAGGCAGCCCAGCAACAATTGTGATGTTAGGTTTCCAAGACATTTTTTTTTTGTTTATGCGAAGGCCAAGGATGTTTATGTTGTCAACAGAGAGATGGGAAATCATCGAAAGAAAAAGAAAAGTTTGGAGAGGGAGATTTTTAGAAGTTGAGTTTTTAAAGAGTTGAATTTCACAAGGCTCTTCGATCCAATTGGGAATTTCTGTCCAGATCAGCAAAAATGGAATCGGAAAGATGAAGACGAGAGGCAACTCTAGATGCAAATGAGGGATCAGATTTGAAATGAATAGAAGAATGAAGGGTCGAGTCATGGACATATGAATGGATAGGGTTAGATGAGTAGCTGAGAAGATCATTAATGAAAAGTAGGAATAGAGTAGGAGACAAGATAGAACCCTGAGGAACACTACTATTGACAGAAAAGGAAGATGTCGCCCCATCAACAATACCCGAAATGGAAATCTTAGAAAGAAAGCCAGGTATAAGTAAGCAAAAAGAAGAAGGAAACCCAAAGGAGGGAGCTTGGAAAGCAGTGACGCATGTCACACACGGTCAAATGCTATAGACATGTCAAGAGCAACCACACAAGTCTCCCCATGTTCCCTAAGGGCAGAAGACCATAAATCTGTGAGATAGGAAAGTATATCACCAGTAGACCTCGAACGTCGAAAGCCATACTGATTATCAGAAAGAGGGAATGAGATTCTAAATGATCTAAGAATGAGAGTTGAGAAAGGTTTCAAAGGTCATAGACAGAATAGAAGTGAGAGCTATAGGGCGATAGTTAGAAGAATTAGAGCTGCCAACTTTCTTCGGAATAGGTTGAACTAACGCGCGCTTCCAACACTGAGGGAAAGTACTAATATTGAGGAATAGAGAAAAAAATTGAACGAGGGATGGAGCTAGCTCAAAAGCTTGATCCCTTAAAACTTTGGGAGGAATGCCATCCAGATCGCTTGAGTTCCTTACGTTCATAGATTTCAGAAGCCCATGCACTTGTCGCATGTAATCAGAGGTAAAGGCATGGGACATCTAAGAGGAGAAGGAGTAGGAGGATGATTTCCGGAGTCGTCCAGGGTGGATTTAGAGGAGAACAGGAGGCCGAAGAGATTAGCCTTTTCAGTTGGAGCATTAGCAACAGAACCATCAGAACTAATAAGAGGAGGAAAGGAAGATTTACAAAAGTTGTTAAATAGGATTTTGGCAAGAGGCCAGAAATATTTATCAGTATAAGAGTTAAAAGCTCAGCACACTTTCTTTTAGTGAAAGAATGCTTTGCTCGTCGAAGAATATTCCCTGCAACTATCCAGAGCTGAATGAAAATTAGCGAGAGTGATGGGAGAAGGTCAATTTTTCCACTCTCGATACGCGATGTCTCGAGCCTGAATGACAAGAATGCAAACGCGATCGAGCCATAGATTTTCAGAAGAGAAAGATTTAGACGAAGAAGGAATGAACCTGCTATCCCATCGACGATTACAGCCCCAACCTTATCTGCAGAAACCGAAGCGTCTTCAGAAACAAAGCAGTCCCTCCAGAAGTAGTTAGGTACTCAAAAAAGTAGAAAAATCTATTTTATTGGAGAACATTAGCAGAAGCAAAAATATCGCAAATAAATCGATATATATTATTATAATATATATATATATATATATATAATATATATATATATATATATATATATATATTATATATATATATATATATATATATATATATATATATATATATATATATATATATATATATATATATATATATATATATATATATATATATATATATATATATTATATATATATATATATATATATATATATATTGATCATTGGTGTCTGAATTTTAATATCCGGCCAGTTAACGGATGCATCGAATTTCAAGAGAGGAATTAAAATACGTCAGCGAAAAGACAAGAGTTATTTCTTTATAAAGAATTTATATATATATATATATATATATATATATATATATATATATATATATATATATATATATATATATATATATATATATATATATATATATATATATATATATATATATATATATATATATATATATTATATAATTTATTTTTTTTATTTTATTTTATTCTCAGCACATATCCCGCATGAAGTAGGGTGGTTTCGGCTGCAGAAAAATATTCATATTCTGCAACATATATATATATATATATATATATATATATATATATATATATATATATATATATATATATATATATATATATATATATATATATATATATATTATATATATATATATATATATATATATATATATATATATATATATATATATATATATATATATATATATATATATATATATATATATATTATATATATATATATATATATATATATATATATAGAGAGAGAGAGAGAGAGAGAGAGAGAGAGAGAGAGAGAAAATAGGGAAACCAACCTATTAAATTAAAAGTAACTTTATATTAATAAAGTGAATGATATTTAATAAATTTTTGTTTTAATTTTTAATTCTTTTGTTATTGATTTTGTAAATATAATTAAAAATAAAAGAGTTTGGAAGGAAAATTCATTTTAATTAAAATCATAAATTTTTTACTCAGATTTAACGATTTCGTGCGAAAAAGTATCCGGAGCAAAATAATTGCTGAAGCCGGATAATTTTAAACTATTGGAACATAAGCAGGGCCGGATAATTCTGATTTTTTGTAGACGGATAATTTTGAATTGTTGGGTCCGGAAAATTTTAAACTATATTGGAGCAGAAGTCGGTAGCGGAACTGTATAATTTTTAAATGATGGAGAAGGAGGCTAAAATTAATTTAGCAACTCCTCAGCCCTGGCAATTAGGAAAGGAAAAAAAAGCTTTAAATTAAAAAAGCAAAAGTAGTTGTTGAAATAGAGAAAAGGAAAAGGCTTTTTATAAAAGGAAAAATGAAGAACGAAAGAAAAAGGAATCGAAAAGTGGAGACGAATTAATAAATTGGAAATTGCGTTTTAATTTTATACGACGATGATTAATCTTGGAAACACGTGATAAGACACTCTTCTTCATAAAGGACTCGACCATATAGTCTAAAGTTCGGTCCCTCTAATCTACATCAGCTGGAAAAGAAAACTCATTTAAAAAAAAAAAAAAACAATCAGTATTAATAATTTTTTTTTAAATTAATCCCGAAAGTAATTTGAAACTTATAAATAGTACGATGATGCAGAAGAAGAGTGAAGACATTTGATAACAAACAAAACTGGTGCAAAAAGAACGGAGAGACACGCTAAATAAAAAGTAAAGAAAACAAATGATTCGAATTTGATAGAAATTCAAGAGAAGGTCAGAGAAGAAATTGCGGAAATGATAAAGAGAAGATAAGAGAGGAAAGAAGAGGAACAGTGAGTGAGGGAGAAGAAGAGAGAAGGGAACGAAAAAAAATCGATGAAACAACAGATAAGAGAATTTCGGTAAGTCTACACGCACGTACGCAAGCACATATATATATATAATATATATATATATATATATATATATATATATATATATATATATATATATATATATATATATATATATATATATATATATATCACCTCTAGTGGGCAAAGGTAGCCTCCAGTTATGAGGTTGGGGATGCCGGCTTGCCCTGGTGCACGGTCTTCTTTTTTTCATTAATTTCTGCAACATTTGCATTCTCCTGTCCAATTTCCACTTTGTCGAGCACCAACTCTCTTCTTCTGAACCTCATCTCTTGTTCTTAACTGAAACTCAGGTGCTTGAGTTCTCTCACAGCAAATCCTACTCTGTTTCCTCCTACTTTCACTATCCTCAATTTTCAGCCAAAGAGTGATGTTGCACAAATGTTCGCAACGATGTCTGTTCTCGTGTCTCTAATTTGGAGTCTTCTGAATTCCTTACTTTATGGCTTAAACTTTCTTGCAACTCTACAACGAAATTCACTTGTTCTGTCTACTTATTTCTAACTCTACAGACTATAAAAGTTTTTTCGACTGTCTTAACTCCAAAATAGAAAACATTCTTTCTTTTTCTCCTTTCTTTGAAATCATCATTTTAGGTGATTTTAACTTTCTACACCGCCAATGGCTTTCATCTAGTTCTCATGGTCCTGTTGAAATAGCGTACCACTTTTCTGTCTGGAACAACCTTGAGCAGTTGATGCACCTCCCAACCCGTATCCCTGACCATCTTGGTGATGAACCCAACATACTTGATATTTTCCTGACTTCTTATCCTTCTTCTTACACTGTTATCCTCTTTCCATCTCTGGATTTATCCGATCACCTTCTTATCACTGTATCTTGTTCTGTCTCATCATATCTTTCGCAAGAACGGCACCTGCTTTCGGCGAGGAGAGGCTTTTGGCATTTAGGTGCTACTAACTGGGCTGATTTGTGGTTGTACTTTTTTGATTTCCCATGGAATAATTACTGTTTCTGTGGGAGGGGTTTCTCGGAAAGTGCTGAGCACGTAACCGAGGTTATTCTCTGTGGCAGTGAAGCTTACATTCCAAATTCTTTCTCTTCAATTAAACCTAACAAACCTTGGTTTGTTATCGTGTTATTTGCCGCAAGGATGCTGCCTTCAGAGAGTACCGTCATCTTCATACACCACAAACTCATGCAACTTATACTTCATCCCAGAATCGTGCAAAATCTATTCTTCGCAATAAAAAAATTTATTTCTCGGTCGTAAACGCAATAATCTTTCTCTTTCTACTTCCTGTTGCCCTTTCAGGCATTTTGCAAAAAATGTCAACTCTAACTCTGATTCTTCCTCCTAGTATCTTCTGTCGGTACAACTGGCGTTGTACCTTTCTCTAAAGCTGACCTCTTCGCTCAAACTTTTGTTTCTAATTCAACTTTAGACGATTCAGGAGCTATTCCTACATTCCTACACCTTCAACCAACTCCAACTCCAACTCAAATATATATATATATATATATATATATATATATATATATATATATATATATATATATATATATATATATATATATATATATATATATATTATATGGGGTACAGTACTGATAGCAAGCCTCTTGTGGTTCTGAAAATTTGTGCATCTTAGCTTGAACCCTGCCTTGGTAAACTATTTCGTCTCTTCCTTTTTATTTCAACCTTCCCTTCTCGATGGAAACGTACTCTTCATTCAGCATGTTAAGAAAATGGGTTACCTTCAGCTACCGTCCCATTTCTTTAACGTCCGTTCTTTCTAAAATTTCCAAATCTATCCTTAAGAGGAAGATCCTGAAACGTCTGTTTCGTTAAAAAAGCACTACTGGTGAACTTCTTTACCTTCTCACTGACTCTTGGTCCCCGCTCTTCGGCATTTTGGTTAATCTTTTTCGCTAGACATATCGAAAGCTTTGATTTCCAAACTCCCCTCTTTCGGAATCCATCCTTCTCTCTATGATCTTCTTCCTGATTTCCTTTCCAGTCGTTCTATAGCAGCTCTTGTAGAGGGCCCCCGCTCATCCTTTAAATCGATTAATAGTAGTTATCCTCAAGGATCTTTAATATCCAGAACAGTTTTTCTGCTTTTCATAAATGACATTCTCTCTATTACTTCATCTCCTATCCACTCTTATGCCGATGACTCCACCCTTCATTATTCTTTCAATTTGAAAGATGTCCCTCCCAACAGACGTTAATAGACGCAAGGCGGATAGCCTTGGAGCAACTTTACTCTGATCTATCTCGCATTTCAAATTGGGTCAGAGAAAACAAGGTCGTTTTCAATGCCTCAAAAACTCAGTTCCTCCATCTCTTTACTCGATACAACCTTCCACACAACTATGAAATTTTCTTCGAAAACACTCAACTCAAACCTTCTTCTCTCCTCAGTATTCTCGCTGTTTCCTTTACTTGGAAAGTTCACATTATTTCTCTTTCTAAACAAGCTTCTAAGTGGTTAGTTGTTCTGAGACTTCCTCAGAATTTCTTCACTCCACCCCAGTTTCTTACTTTTTTATAGGAGTGTCGATCACCCCTGTATGAAGTACGTGTCACACATCTGGAGTAGTTCCACTGATACAGCTCTCCTTGAAAAGGTGGAGTCAAGAGCTTTTCGGCTTATCAACTCTTCCGCTCTCATTAATCACCTCCAGTCTCATTAATCACCTCCAGTCATCGACTGTTGCGTCATTCTCTCTATACTATGGCTATTACAAGGGACACTGCTCTTCTGAACTTCCCAGTCGCATACCTCATCCATTGAGAAGGTTCGTGCTACACTCCTTTCTACAGAGTATCGTCTTTTCTCTTTCCAATTATCTGAGTCCAGACTTAACTCTTATACTCAGTCTTACATGTACTCTACCGGTAAAGTCTGGAACTCACTCCCTTTATCTATTTTCCCAACTTCCTATGACTTACACACATATTCAAACGCCGAGTTTCGTGACATGGCGGCCTTTATCTTGACCAGATTTCCAGTTTTTCCTTAACTCTGGTGGATATTTAGTAAGCCTCTGGCCTTTGCCCACCAGTGGTGAAATAATACCTAAAAGAAGATATATATATATATATATATATATATATATATATATATATATATATATATATATATATATATATATATATATATATATATATATATATATATATATATATATATATATATATATTCGTGTGAGAGAGAAATGAGAGAAATGAAGCCTTAAGGCAAGAGAGGTTTATGAAGTTGTCCCACTGGAACGTCGTGTGTACGTACGTGTGTGTATATCTTAAG
>SEYY01018630.1:82500-85000 GCA_009176605.1 Armadillidium nasatum | reverse complement strand
CCATTTGTGTTCGTGGCATTAAGCTTACATATATCAAACACCACATAGCTAGAGAGAGGTGAAGGAAGTATGGAGCCAGAATTGTCTAAGATAAAATTAGAAGTAACCAAGAGTACGGTTCAACTTTAGCAAAGAGACAGACTTAGAGCAATCTGAAGATACGAGGAGGAAAAAAGAAAGAATCAAAATTAAAATTGACATTTTTAAGGACAATGAGACATAAGGAGAGTAGAGACGGTAAGAAGTTACAAGAGTCTATTAAGACTGTCTCAGCACTTAGACAATGGAATTTTTCAAAGGAGAAAAGATTTTTTTTTTTAAGAGAATTTTTTTTTTTGAAATTGGAAGAGCGACAATAATTCCTGAAGTTATTGCCCTGTCTCTCATACCATACGTACACTTAAAATAAACCAAAATGTTTGTTTTAATGAAAGGAGAAGTGTACACTTTCATGCCAAAGAAAGTACCTTATTTAAGGTCTCAGTCCACTCTTAAGAACCATTTCACAAGTCTGGAAAATTTGTTGCACTAAAATAACAAAAACAGATTCCTCGTTGATGGCAGAGGACGTTCCTGTAAAGACTGGAAATGAAACGAGCAGCATACATAAGAAAAATAATATGGTATGAATAACTCAGGGATAGAAGGAATTTAACAGTATAAGGGTAATATCGGAAGTTTCGAAAAGTTCTTACATATCGGGTTTCATCTCCAAGAATATCAGAAATAAAAGCAGGAAATTTCATTAACTGTTCAAGATTGTTAGCAAAAGAGAAAAGGTATTTAAGTTTACATAAGAGAACATAAATTTAGGTCTTTGGGAATTATGCGGTGTTCTGTAACTTAGAAACCATGATGAAGACCGCAAATTTGTAAAAAAATTAATGAATAAAGAAGTCTCTTCCACAATTACAAAGCAGTACCCGGCTCAACTTCCACGAGGTGATGGAGGTAAGAGGGAATGAATTAAGTTTTGTAACACCTTCCCTTTTGGCATAGCCTGTAGTACATTTGCTTGTTCTTAACCTTTAGATTTATATTTGTAGAAAAACCTTAACACCATACTTTACTCAGGACCTGCTCCTTATGTAATGATTCTGTAGCAATGTATGCCAATAGATGATTCGACAGGTTACAGCTTGCATTGATATAAAGGGGGATATTTTGAACATATATCATGTGATTTGTATAAATTTCAGTACGTCATTGCTGTTCTAGCATATTTGCTTCACAAATGTAAGTATTTTTCATTCGAATTTTAGAACTCTGCATTTTCGAATGATTGTTATAGGACTATTTTTGTTATTTATAGTGTACTCAATTACCTCGCGGAGTTGGAGATGCATTTCGTTACCATCTATATATATATATATATATATATATATATATATATATATATATATATATATATATATATATATATATATATATATATATATATATATATATATATATATATATATATATATATATATATATATATATATATATATATATATATATATAGCGTATATCAAGGAGCTTTGTTAGATTTACAGGACACATTCTATCAACTCTCTCCTATAGAAGGTAATATTAGACACTTTCAATAGGCATGATAAAGTGCATGAGCCCCATCTTGCGCCAACAATACGGCTCTTCCTGCGGTTAATCAAAATGATGCTTCTCCGAAAAGGCTGCGAAGAGTATGCCTTAGAAACTGAAATTGTGTTGATCATTGAGTCATTTTGGTAAAATGTATTGATTAGTATTCGGTATTTCGCTCACATTAAGGAAAAAATATTTTTGATACATAACTTTATAGAAATCCATGTGAATTTTCCACTGCTTTTGTGTGGTGTTTATGGTAATTTGTGACGTCATATCTTCTGAAACTCACTTCAAATGTGAACAGGATTGACGAAATAAATTTATTATTAACTGATTAATGCTGGAACCTGAAGTAAATATTTTCCTTGGAAAAAATTAATTTGGCGAAGGACTCAGGACACACTGCAAATGGTATGGACGCAATCTCTTCTTATGGAATACGTACATCACTCTCACATGGCAAGAATCATGCACATGTGTAGCTTTCCTGGAGCTCGTTCTGTTATCCTTTGCAATTTTTTTAGATAGTGTGCTGTTCTATGCAAGTTAAGGGACCATTCGTACAGGTTCCAATTTGCCTTTTCACACAGTAGTAGATAAATCGCATCAAATGGTTTTAGATCTAAGAGCATCTTATTTGGGTAGATCTATTGGCATTATCTTGCAGCCTAAATTAATTCGCTCTTCCGTATATAAAAAATCATTCTAGTCTACTAGAAAAATGAATAACGGGCCATAGTAGCACAAATACAATTTCACTTGTAATCAGTTCTTGTAGTACCGCTGGTAATCAGTTCTTGTAGTACCGCTGGCCATTGCACATTTACTGGTAATCTTGACAACGATGACGAATGACTTATTGAATACAATGTTGATAAGAGTTTTATTACGAAAACATTCATGTTAGTTA
>SEYY01018630.1:67500-70000 GCA_009176605.1 Armadillidium nasatum | reverse complement strand
TTCTTTTAAATCTGCATAAAAAGAATTGAATCTTTACAAATAATTCAAAAATACTTCGGAATTAATCAAAGGAAGTAAAAAGAAATTTTTACGAGTCAAAAATTCTTTTCGCCTTTTAACTTGCAACTTTCTAATTAACAAACTCATTTCAAAATTAATACTGATATTTAATTATTTTTCTATTTACTTTGCATAATAATAATAATAATTTAATTATTATTATTAGCAATTTCTTTTCATATAAGTTACAGAAGTAATTTCAAAGTAGGTTATATATATATATATATATATATATATATATATATATATATATATATATATATATATATATATATATATATATATATATATATATATATATATATATATATATATATATATATATATATATATATATATATATATATATATATATATATATATATCACTGTACAGCAGACGAGTTCATGGGTTAGTTTCTAAATGAAACGAAAGAAAGATTCTGTTATACAAAATTCGTAGTCTTGGTCAGGAAACAAAGCTTCAGAATTTTTAAATGTAGATGAACTGTTAAATTTAAACTCTTTCCACCTCTGACTTCCACCGAACATCTTATCTTTATATCATGTTCTATTTCTTCTAATTTTTAATGGAATGATTACTACTTTAACAGGAGAAGTCTCTCGGATTGTGCAGGACGCATAACCAGAGATATTTTCTCTGGCATGGGGAATTACACATTCTTTCCCTTCAACTCAGGTTAATAAATCACGATCTAACTCTGCTTGTGCTCATCCTTTTGGCTACAGGGAAGCTGCCTTCCGGAATTTCTGTCTTCATCAAATTTCAGACTCATTTTAATTATATTTCTTCTCGTAATTTTTCAAAAACTATCCTCCATGTTACTAAAGAGTTTCTTCTGTAGAATATGTAATGATCTTTCTGCATTTTGTAAAAAATGTCAACTCTTTACTTTCCTTTGTTTTCCCACTTCTTGTGGAGCAGTTCAACAAGACTCTAAAATCTGCTCTGACAACCAGGAAAAACGATTGGTTGTTTTCACTGCGTATAGTTCTTCTCAGTCTGTGTTGTATCCCCAATGATTCTGGAAATTTACCGTTTCAGGCTGTTATTGGCAAAACCCTTTGTGTCCTACTGACCTCTTTGCTTCCGCCCCACAGAACAAGCAAGATTTCGACACTTTCATGAGAAATTTTATATCTAGCATGAAAACTCAAGTTCTGCGTGCTCCCGTCTTTGCATCCATCTCAGGGCACTTCTTATATACCACAGGCCTTGAAAACATGTACTCATGTGTATATCAGAGTCGATCGCATCAGACTTGCTTTAGAGGCATCCTATACAGGTTCCTTCTTAATTCTTGAGCGCTTCGAATGGTGCCTCAAATGGTCGGTCGGACATGGTCTCTATCGAACGTTTCAAGCTTTTGTGCCTGCTTACACTTCGTCTGCAACATCTGCTCCTGCATCCTCAAAGTCTGTACCTTCTGCTTCCTCATCTGTTCCGCCATCCGCATCCTCTGCTCCTGGTATCCCTCATGTGGATCATGCCCCTTCACCAATAGTGTCTCCTCCTCTTCCGTCAGCTTTTTCGCAGTCCTCGCTAGAAGACGGTCTCATATGCTCCGAAACCTTTCAACAAGTGCTTCACAGTGCTCCGCACTGGCGCGGGGGGTAATATATGGGGGAGTATTCCCAACTAAACATGCCCAGAAAAGCGATTAGTGAAGCAACTTTGTCACTTGCCCTAAAATCTTGCGAGAGTTTCTACTTTAGCAGAGTTCCTCTTCTTCTCATTGTTTTTCAGAAAGCCACCACTCACGGGTATACTTCGTATACTTTTTAGCTAGTTTTTGAAAAGCCGAACTTGACTGTAATAGGTTTTCTTCTTTAGGTCTTGTTGCCATTCATAACTTACGTTTCGTCATCATTGTGCTTTGATTGTGACATATGCGTGCGTTATATCCTCTTTTTCTCTTGGGGTTGTTCATGGGAAGTGATGTCATAATCCTTGAATTGCAATTGCAGGAGAATTGTGGGTCTTAGGTTTACTTTGTAATTACCTTAAAATTTCCTTCGTTTATTCGCTGTCTACAATTACGGGCGTTCCTTCATTTATGTGACTTCAAAATAAGGTATGCTTGATATTTATTCATTATTTCTTTTGCATCAAAAACCCCAAACCCCAACCGAAAACACACACAAACACTCTCTAATATATATATATATATATATATATATATATATATATATATATATATATATATATATATATATATATATATATATATATATATATATATATATATATATATATATATATATATATATATATATATATATATATATATATATATATATATACACACCAGCAACTGACTTCTAATCTGAAAAAAACAACTCTAACATCCGTCTGCTCTTTAAATTGGAATGATCTCATTATCTTTTTTTTAAACAAATTTCTAAGTGTTCGCAACACACTAAAACATCTCACCACCCCA